>ONZH01013689.1:0-194465 GCA_900303285.1 Rhinella marina
ACAGTACAGACCAAAAGTTTGGACACACCTTCTCATTAAAAGAGTTTTCTGTATTTTCATGACTATGAAAATTGTACATTCACACTGAAGGCATCAAAACTATGAATTAACACATGTGGAATTATATACTTAACAAAAAAGTGTGAAACAACTGAAAATATGTCATATTCTAGGTTCTTCAAAGTAGCCACCTTTTGCTTTGATTACTGCTTTGCACACTCTTGGCATTCTCTTGATGAGCTTCAAGAGGTAGTCACCTGAAATGCTTTTCACTTCACAGGTGTGCCCTGTCAGGTTTAATAAGTGGGATTTCATGCCTTATAAATGGGGTTGGGACCATGAGTTGTGTTGGCCAGAAGTCAGGTGGATACACAGCTGATAGTCCTACTGAATAGACTGTTAGAATTTGTATTATGGCAAGAAAAAAGCAGCTAAGTAAAGAAAAACGAGTGGCCATCATTACTTTAAGAAATACAGGTCAGTCAGTCCAAAAAATTGGGAAAACTTTGAAAGTGTCCACAAGTGCAGTCGCAAAAACCATCAAGCGCTACAAAGAAACTGGCTGACATGAGGACCGCCCCAGGAAAGGAAGACCAAGAGTCACCTCTGCTGTGGAGGATAAGTTCATCGGAGTCACCAGCCTCAGAAATCGCAGGTTAACAGCAGCTCAGATTAGAGACCAGGTCAATGCCACACAGAGTTCTAGCAGCAGACACATCTCTACAACAACTGTTAAGAGGAGACTGTGTGCAGCAGGTCTTCAAGGTAAAATAGCTGCTAGGAAACCACTGCTAAGGACAGGCAACAAGCAGAAGAGACTTGTTTGGGCTAAAGAACACAAGGAATGGACATTAGACCAGTGGAAATATGTGCTTTGGTCTGATGAGTCCAAATTTGAGATCTTTGGTTCCAACCACCGTGTCTTTGTGCGACGCAGAAAAGGTGAACGGATGGACTCTACATGCCTGGTTCCCACTGTGAAGCATGGAGGAGGAGGAGGTGTGATGGTGTGGGGTGCTTTGCTGGGATTTATTCAAAATTTAAGGCATACTGAACCAGCATGGCTACCACAGCATCTTGCAGCGGCATGCTATTCCATCCGGTTTGTGTTTAGTTGGACGATTATTTATTTATCAACAGGACAATAACCCCAAACACACCTCCAGGCTGTGTAAGGGCTATTTAACCAAGAAGGAGAGCGATGGAGTGCTACGCCAGATGACCTGGCCTCCACAGTCACCATTCCTGAACCCAATCAAGATGGTTTGGGGTGAGCTGGACCGCAGAGTGAAGACAAAAGGGCCAACAAGTGCTAAGCATCTCTGGGAACTCCTTCAAGACTGTTGGAATACCATTTCAGGTGACTACCTCTTGGAGCTAAGAGTGTGCAAAGCAGTAATCAAAGCAAAAGGTGGCTACTTTGAAGAACCTAGAATATAAGACATATTTTCAGTTGTTTCACACTTTTTTTGTTAAGTATATAATTCCACATGTGTTAATTCATAGTTTTGATGCCTTCAGTGTGAATTTACAATTTTCATAGTCATGAAAATACAGAAAACTCTTTGAATGAGAAGGTGTGTCCAAACTTTTGGTCTGTACTGTATATATATATATATATATATATATATATATATACACACACCGTATATAAGAAAGTCCACAGCACTTCACAGCACTCCACAAAATCCAGTGAAAAATGTGTCTTTATTCACCCATGTAACAGGGAGCCAGCATCCTCGTATGCCTAGCATACCCAGGGAAGGGAGGACCCGGCGTTGCACACTTCACAAGCGCGGCCGACGTCCTCCATCACCTGGACAACAAGCAGCAGGGGAGCTCAACACCGATGCCCATGAGTCAGTGCTCAGGTGTATTAAAATTTCTGATTTGGGTCATGTGATGCTGGGCACGTCACATGACCCATCTTCTGGGCCTATTTAAACAGGCAGCCTGCTGGCCACAGGTTGCCTGTGATTGGTCTTAATAGCTGAACTTGCTATTGAACTGCTGTGACATTGTGCTTCGACTTTGGCTTGTATATTTGACCTCGTCCGCATCTTTTCCTTCTGAACCTCGTTACCTCTTGGCTTTGACCTCGGCTCGTCTGTTTGACCTTGCTTCTGTTTGTTCCTCTGGTATTTGAAGTTACTTCCTGGTATTGACCTAGGCTCGACAACCTTCTCATATTTGTGGTTTCTGTCTTTATTTATTGTTTTCTCCCATTTGTTCCCCCTCCCTGTACGACCCAGCACGTACCTAGGCTAGGGACTGTCGACTAGTTGTACGCCGTTGCCTAGGACGGGCTGTGCAAGTAGGTAGGGTCAGAGGTGGGGTTAAGTTCAGGGCTGCACATACCTCTGTAACGTGACACATGCCAATGCGAGATCTCAATTCTCTCTCAGGACCTTTCTCAAGCACAGTTATTCTGAGAGTAGTGCTGTTTAAATAGCTATACACCAGTAGTGACCTCACTAGTCAAGTGCAGCGTATACATACGTCACTCAATCGATACATGATATATATTCCAAATAATTACATAATACATTAAACATGATGCCCGCAAAAATAGTGTTAAATAAACCAGTGCAATGAATAAAAATGTTCAAAATTCATAATTGGTATTATGTAAAATACCTGGGGGAGGAGAGAAGGCACAAATCTACATAGTGTCGAGGAGAGAGTTCTCAATAGCGTGCAAAATCCTTGGCGTTCAACCAGTGTACTCTGAGTATTAGTACAGGCCATTACAGAGCAGGGCGTCACCCAAGCTCCCACGCATGCGTCTATCACATACTGTACATGGTAGCACTGACGCCATCTTAAAAAAGAACAATGTCCATATAAAGAAAGGACAGACTAAAATAACTATAACAAGGGCCTGACAAGTCTCCAAGAATACTTCATATCTCTATGGCATTTTGTGCTAAAAACAGCTTTCACTCCCAACCCGATTTCTAACAGCGATATCTTCTGATATACTGGATACAATGCTGTGCTGGCATCATTTTAAAGCTTGGAATTCCAGCTTTCAAAAAGGGTCAGAAACATTTTTCTATCTGCTACCAATCCCAAGATACGAGCAGCTAAAGCAGTCCTCCCGTCTTCAGTTAGGTTTGCAGGCAGCATCAGAGCCGGGCACTTGGAAGCTGTTTTCCTGCAGAATTAAAGTGCTTTCCCTAGACATGTAATACAGACACACAGTGCACACAGGTATGTCTGCGATATGACATGTAATACAGACACAGTGCACACAGGTATGTCTGGGATGTGACATGTAATACAGACACACAGTGCACACAGGTATGTCTGGGATGTGACATATAATACACACACAGTGCACACAGGTATGTCTGGGATATGACATGTAATACAGACACAGTGCACACAGGTATGTCTGGGATGTGACATATAATACACACACAGTGCACACAGGTATGTCTGGGATATGACATGTAATACACACACAGTGCACACAGGTATGTCTGGGATGTGACATGTAATACACCACACAGTGCCAACAATATGTCTGGGATATGACATGTAATACACACACAGTGCACACAGGTATGTCTGGGATGTGACATATAATACACACACAGTGCACACAAGGTATGTCTGGGATATGACATGTAATACACACACAGTGCACACAGGTATGTCTGGGATTGTGACATATAATACACACACAGTGCACACAGGTATGTCTGGATATGACATGTAATACACACACAAGTGCACACAGGTATGTCTGGGATGTGACATGTAATACACACACACAGTGCACACAGGTATGTCTGTGATGTGCACTGTAATACAAAACACAGTGCACACAGGTATGTCTGGGAATGTGACATGTAATACAGACACACAGTGCACACAGGTATGTCTGAGATGTGACATGTAATACACACACAGTGCACACAGGTATGTCTGGAATGTGACATGTAATACAGACACACAGTGCACCCAGGTATGTCTGGGATGTGACATGTAATACACACACAGTGCACACAGGTATGTCTGGGATGTGACATGTAATACAGACACACAGTGCACCCAGGTATGTCTGGGATGTGACATGTAATACACACACACAGTGCACACAGGTATGTCTGGGATGTGACATGTAATACACACACACAGTACACACAGGTATGTCTGGGATGTGACATGTAAATACAGACACCACCAGTGCACACAGGTATGTCTGGGATGTGACATGTAATACAGACACACAGTGCACACAGGTATGTCTGCGGATGTGACATATAATACAGACACAGTACACACAGGTATGTCTGGGATGTGAATGTAATACACAGACAGTGCACACAGGTATGTCTGGGATGTGACATATAATACAGACACAGTACACACAGGTATGTCTGGGATGTGACATGTAATACACACACAGTGCACACAGGTATGTCTGGGATGTGACATGTAATACAGACACCACAGTGCACACAGGTATGTCTGGCGATGTGACATGTAATACAGACACACAGTGCACACATGTATGTCTGGGATGTGACATGTAATACACACACAGTGCACACAGTTATGTCTGGGATGTTGACATGTAATACAGACACACAGTGCACACAGGTATGTCTGGGATGTGACATGTAATACACACACAGTGCACACATGTATGTCTGGGATGTGACATGTAATACAGACACACAGTGCACACAGTATGTCTGGGATGTGACATGTAATACAGACACACAGTGCACACAGGTATGTCTGGGATATGACATGTAATACACACACAGTGCACACAGGTATGTCTGGGATGTGACATGTAATACACACACAGTGCACACATGTATGTCTGGGATGTGACATGTAATACACACACACAGTGGCACACAGTGTATGTCTGGGATGTGACATGTAATACAGACACACAGTGCACACACACAGGTATGTCTGGGATGTGACATGTAATACAGACACACACACACAGTGCACACAGGTAATGTCTGGGATGTGACATGTAATACAGACATACAGTGCACACAGGTATGTCTGGGATGTGACATGTAATACACACACACAGTGCACACAGGTATGTCTGGGATGTGACATGCACACTAATGTGACATGTAATACACACACAGTGCACACAGTATGTCTGGGATGTGACATGTAATACAGACACACAGTGCACACAGGTATGTCTGGGATGTGACATGTAATACAGACACACAGTGCACACAGGTATGTCTGGGATGTGACATGTAATACAGACACACAGTGCACACAGGTATGTCTGGGATGTGACATGTAATACAGACACACAGTGCACACAGACACACAGTATGTCTGGGATGTGACATGGTGCACACAGTGTCTGATGACATGTAATAACACACACAGTGCACACAGGTATGTCTGGGATGTGACATGTAATAGACATACACAGTGCACACAGATATGTCTGGGATGTGTATACAATCTTCTGTGGGGCAGTGCTCTTAGTTATATAGGTGAAAAACAGGTGAAAGCCTCCCTTTAATAATATTCCACATATTAACACAAGGGGTTTGTCCCCTGGACTAAAATAGCCCCAATTCAGTTCTGGGCACGAGTTCATAAAAAAGATGCCCTAGAAGGCGGAAAAAGTACAAGAAGAGCAACTAAACTAATGAGTAGTGTTGAGCGAGCACTTCTGTGCTCGTATGCTCGGGTGCTCTGGCCGAGCACTAGGGGTTGCTCGAGTGCTCGGCCGAGCACCCGAGCATAATGTTAGTCAATGGGACTAAACCAGACACCCCCCACTCGGAAGAGGGGAGGGTGTCTGGTTAATAGAAAAAGGTCAGAATCGCGACTTCTCCTCTTTTACTCCTTTCACTCGTAAAAGTATGCTAATTAACTGAATCTGTACACATTAGCGCACAATGCGTACACATTAGCATACAAATTCATACGCATTAGCATACAATGCATAGCATTAGCGTACAAATCAACATTACAGTGAATGCCAATACCCTCCCGCACATTTATTCGCTGCTATGCAGCGAACAAATGTGCGGGGAGGAGACTCGAGCATTGCGCTTGAGTACACTCAGTGTTCAGCCGAACAATGAGTGGACCCGAATGTAGGCATGCTCGGCCGAACAGCGAGTTCGGCTGAGCATGCTCGCTCAACACTACTGATGAGGAATTTTTTTTTTTTTTTTAAACTGAGTCCATCTGATCACCACTAGGGATAGGGAGGGAAATTGTTCCTTTGTGGGTGCAAAATGCAGATCCGCAAAAAATATGGATGATGTCCATGTTGCAGACCCACTGTAATAATATCTATTCTTGTATGCAAAATGCACAAGCATAGGACATCTTTTTTTGGGGCTGCAGAACGGACATATGGATGTGGACAGCACACGATGTGCTGACGGTTTTATTTGCGGACCCATAGAAATTAATGGGTTCGTGTGCAATTCGGAAAGAATGTGGATCGAATGCGGACTAAAAATATTGCTGTGTGAATGGAACCTTACCATGTTAGCTCTAATGGGCAGATCTCTCTTTCCTGAAGACTGTAAGCTCTTATGGTCAGGGACCTCTCTCCTGTAGAGTGTAAGCTCTAATGGGTAGGGACCTCTCTCTTGAAGAGTGTATGCTCTTATGGGCAGGGACCTCTCTCCTGTAGAATGTAAGCTCTTATGGGCAGGGACCTCTCTCCTGTAGAATGTAAGCTCTTATGGGCAGGGACCTCTCTCCTGTAGAGTGTAAGCTCTAATGGGCATGATTCTCTCTCCTAAAGAGTGTAAGCTTTTATGGCCAGGACCTCTCTCTTGTAGAGTGTAAGATCTTATGGGCAAGGGCCTCTCTTCTGTAGAGTGTAAGCTGTTATGGGCAGGGACCTATCTCCTGTAGAGTGTAAGCTCTTATGGGCAGGGACCTCTCTCTTGTAGAGTGTAAGATCTTATGGGTAAGGACCTCTCTCCTGTGTATTGTAAACTCTTATAGTCAGGGATCTCTCTCCTGTAGAGTGTAAGCTCTTATGGATAGGGACCTCTCTCCTGTACAGTTTAAGCTCTTATGGGCAAGGACCTCTCTCCTGTACATTGTAGACTCTTATGGGAAACAGTTTTTCTCTCTTCTCCTATGTTTGAGCTTTTGATTACTTGTTATTATTTACCTATTGCTTCTCCAATAGTAAAATCCTGGAGAATATGTTGGTGCTATACATGTAAATACAGATTATTATTGTGTCCAAATATAACTTCCTGTTGTGGACATAGAGTCATGATTCAGTTCATGAAAATATCTGCCTTGACTTGTAGAAATAATAGGACAAGTCTTATTAGAGCCACAGTATAGAGACAAGGGAAGTTGTCTTATTTTGTCATCTCCCATGACAGAAAAAAACTTTATGTTATGAAATTTTCTGTTCCGTTCAACTACTTACTTGCGTGGATTGCCAGATTTCCCCATAGAATCTCTGTTCGGTTATCCATTTCACCACAGGTTCAGCCTTCTCAAACTCCTTCAACTTCAAAAGGGTAAGAAGTGCATAGGAGGTAGCCTCAAGGGTTAACAGATGGGAGCCTGGTTCATTCCAGTGGGTGTTATCTGGAAAAAAAAGTTGGACACAAAAAGTCCTTAAAGGGGTTATCCAATCCTAAAAAAAAAAAAGTCCTCCCATATGCTGGGCCACCCACACTGAATACGCATACTTACCCGGGTCCCTGCACCGCTCCTGGGCCTGCACCACCGCCGCTGCTTCTCACAGTGGTGGGATAAAAATATCCTGTGTCGGGGATGGGGACGCTAGGGAGGCTCGTCTCTGTCCCCACCTGCGATTGATTGCTCCTTCCGGTGACCAGGAGCGGTGCTGGGAGCGGGGACCCGGGTAAGTATATTCAGTGTGGGGGGGCCCGGCATGTGGGAGGACTTTTTTAGGATTGGATAACCCCTTTAAACACAACAACAACCTACTTACATTATCTAAAACACCAATAAAATGACATCCAAAGAACTTTTATTGGAAATCTTTGATCTAACATGAGGAAGAAAATGGATAATTGCTGGTCCCCTACCTGTAGATGCAGCCATAAGTATCCTGGAGTCCTTCAGTTTGCCAGCCTTAGCCAGTGCGTAGGAAGTGATGGCGATGGAGTAGGGTTTCTTCAGGGAGTGATAACCATGGTTTATATATTGTACTGCCTTTTCAATGCTTATATGTAGATGCTGTATAAGAAATAACCATGGTAATAAATTGCTAAATATATGCATATCAGATCGATAAATTGTATACAGTACATTTAACAAAATATTTGTTCCATATGTTCTACTATTTGTGTTTTGAGTTCCATGATGTTCATAAGTGTGTTCTTACTGAACAGCACACCATGAGGTTAGGCATGGTACTGCAAGTAAAACATAGCAACAATTATACTGGCTTGAAAGATGTCAAGATAAATAAGCTACATTAAGTGAAAATGTTAATATAAAATATATATATAAATTAAACCAAGGCTTGGTCTTTAAAACCCACTGAAAATCTGTCATTTCCATCCCCACTAAGAGTACAGATTCTGGCAGTGGTAATAACTTTGGAGCACTTTTACTTATATAAGTGATTCAGAGATTGTTTTCTTGTGACACAATGCACTTTATGTTAAAGGTAAACTTCAGTCAATATGCTTTATCTTTATTTATAAAAAGTCCTAAATTTACCAAAAATTTTAAAAAAATTCACTATTTCCTAAATGTGAATTTATCTTCTTTTAAGACAGATAGTGATACATCATAAAGTAGTTAATTAACATTCACCATCTGTCTAGTATGTTTGCATCATTTTATAATTTTTTAAAGACATTAGAAGGCTTAGATTTTAGAAGCATATTTTAACATTTTTAAGGAAATTTCCAAAATCCACATTTTTAAGGACCAATTGATTTGTTAAGTCACTTTGCGGGGCTTATGTAGAAACCTTATGTAGATAACCTGTATGTTTCACAAGATAGGTCATCAACAGTAAAAACCCGGAGAACCCCTTTGAGGGTGAGATTCTTGCCCGACTTGGGGTAACAATAACAAACTAATCAAATAAAAATAACAGCGCCCAGGAAATAATATTTCTGATATTAATAGTGTATCCATAATGTCCCCCAAAAATAATTTCTCTAAGCTGATACTGTGCCAGGGTGCCCCCACAGTAAATGTGCTCCCCAAAGTCCCACCAATAGAAATAATTATCTGCCAGAGTGCACTCAGTGTTAACAGTGCCCACAATAGTAATAATGCCCCTATAGTATCTATACTAGTAACCATGTTCTCCGTAGTTCCCCAGTAGTAATAATTCTCCTTACAATGTGTGCCAGTAGAAAAATGCCACTTTATAATGTGCACCAGTACAAAAATACCCCCTATAAGGTGTGACAACACAACAAAAATACCCCCCTTCCTTTGAGATCACACCCCCATATCAGACCTCAAATCAAATCCCCACATCAGATCTTCAAATCAGACCCCAATATCAGATGCTCAGACCCCCATGTCAGATGCTCAGGCTCCCATATCAATTGCTCAGACCCCCTTTACTAAGCTCCGACCCTCTTATCAGACCCCCATATCAGATGCTCAGGCTAAAGTCTTCTAAAACCTCAAAGGGACGTTTGTAAGGTTGCTGTTTGTGTTGTGTCATGTGGCTGTAGTAAGCCACCCCGCCCACTAGAAAAGGCGATTCGTGTTTAGTTAGTGCTCAGCCGTGCAAAAATTTATTTTTTGCATTTTGCCTGAATATAAAGGCCGTTTTTTGTTTTGTTTTTTTGTTTATACATGAAAATAAAGAAAACAGGCAAAGTCCAGTATGAATTGTACTTCTGTGTTGCGGTCTCTGACTACTCTACATACCAATATTGAGTTCACCCCCAATACACATACAAGATATGTAGATTGTATACAGTACATGCAAAAAGTTGCCCCATATGTTCCACTCTTTGCGTTTTATTTAACAGCACACCATGATATTAGGCAAGGTATTGCAACTGAACCATTGTAATGGCTACACTAGCTTGAAAGGTTACCAAGTCTTTATTGCAGGTTGGTGATAGCTGGCATAGATTTGAGCTTCTGGCTCATGGAGCGCCAGAGATGCACCTTATATATCTGCCTCTTAATAATATGGGTGCACCTTACTCCAGTTAACGAGCATTAAGACTGGCTTATGGGAAAGCCCGTCTTGATAAAGCTCCCCCAATGACTCTTTCTTTTTTATAAGGCTAATTAGAGATGGGTGAATCAAACGAATCAGATTTGCTACGAGTTTCACCAAAATGTATCTGCCAAACAAATCCGAACTTTTGGTGATTTGTTTCAAAGAGAGGAAAAATTGTTTTGTGTCAGATTCGGCAAATTTTTTTAAAAAAATTGAATTGTGGGCAAAACAATTCGCCATGAACTAAAGTTGCTCTAATTGACCTGAAAATTGGTATTTACACCTCCTACAACTCTGATTTTTCTCTTTTCATAATTTTTTATTTTAAAGAATTTATGCTCTTTCTCTCCCCAACCCCACTTTAAGCTCTTGAGCATAATGACTACAATAGCAAATAATGTCAGAGTGACACTGAAATATATAACTATGGGTAAACACATGCATTATGTTATTTGGGGAAAACTTGGTTTGCAAGTGTCCAAAAATGATCCCTTAACAGAGTATCCTTTTAAAAGATGAATCAGGCCTGGATCAAGCAGGATTTCCAGACACTGATGCCTGATATAACAGAGTAGATCATTCTGGCAGTAATGATCTGACTATAGTGTGTTGCCACACCAGAACATTGTGACAAATGGCCTGGTACTTCTGCCCACGTCCTGCTGCCACTATTCTGATGCTGTCGCCCCACCTGCTGCCTTTACTGTCATCTGCCCCTACTGTGATCTGCCACCATCTTGTGCTGTTACTGCCACTGCTGTTGCTCCTCCTCCACACTAGGACCACTATTGTGACTCTTCATGCTGTTACCACCCTTCTCAGTCTGTTATGGGGCCTCTAGTGTTCCTGTTTGTCCATGTTGAGATCACTGTTTATAGGTGCGGGTCCCAGATGTGTTTTTCTTTTTGTTAACTCCCTGCCTTCCCAGGGGCTTGACATTTAATTTTTTCCTTACATATAGCCAGATGAGGAATTGTTTTTTTCCGGACAATTTGTACTTTCTAATGGGACAATTTAATATTGCAACAATGGCTGTGCATGCCCAGTGCGCCCCCCTTCACTTTTGGGGCTCCTTTCTCAATATAGGTGGGGGTCCCACTGTTGGCGGGTCCCACTAGCGATATGCCCCCGTTGTCTGAGATAGGACAACCCCTTTGAACCTTTTTGTCAGACACGCTCCTTTCAAGTCATATGTTGAACACAGTATGGTTCTTCTTCTTGTTCAGCATAAGGATCTCCCTGCCTACTGACCCCTAATTGGCAGAGGAGGCTGTCTTTCAAGCCCTACCCCCACTTCCTCTCAGTGTCATGTGATCATCTGTCTTCTTCCTCCCTCAATATTAACAGTAAAATGATGCTGGGTCATGTTTCCACGCTATTCCTATAAATTGAATCGCAGAAGCTTCAGATTTGTTTGAAGGATTAATTTTTGTAAAGTTCATAGCTAATTAAGTCAGAATCAATTCACTCATCTCTATCCCGAGTGCCATTTAAGGGCTCATGCACACGGCCGTTGAGCATACTGCGGGTCCGCAATACACAGGCACCGGCCGTGTGCACCTCGCTTCATGGATTGCAGACCCATTCACTTGAATGGGTCCGCAATCCCAGAGATGCGGAACGGAAGCATGGATCGGAACACCACGGAAGCACTATGGTGTGCTTCGGTGGTGTTTCTGGCCGTGCCTCCGCACCGCAAAAAGTAGTGCATGCACTACTGTTTTGCGGTGCGGACCGTGGGATGCGGATCGCGGACCCTATTCAAGTTAATAGCTTGAAAAAGACCTTATAGCTCGAAACGTCGCTCTATTTGATGAAATAAACCTATAATTTCATGAAGACATGGAGTGCCACAGTATTTCTTAGTTTTGGATTTATATATATGTAGGCCTCATAATAAAATGTTTGGTAAAAGAAATAGTGGAAAGCGAAAACCCATGCCTCGTGATCCGAGAGCCAGAATCTGGGTAGTAGTGCAAACAGCAGTGGCAGCAGCAGCCATCCAGCCAATAGCAGTAGTAGTAGACCACAGTTCTCCCTGGCTTCTGATACATGCCAGGTTAGTACTAGGGACAAAGAGTATGACACTGTGGACTGGATGACTTACTCCTCATCTCAGTCCACAGCAGGATGATGTCAATCCCACCTCTGAGTCTGACATCGTGTCTTGGAGCCAAGGGTCACACTTACTTGATTCCTCTTGCTTATATCCTACTACCATGCCATGGACTTCCACTTAGACAGTAGTACCACTGTAAACCTGAACCTGACCAATACATTACAAATGTAAATAGTCTCTTTCTTGATATCAGAGGCATTGTCTTCACCAACAAGGCATGTCTTCTGTAACGTGTTGTACCAGTATTGCAATCATGGTGTCATCCAAGATTCAAAGCAATCATCCGAAAAAAATTCATGTTAACAGAACACTTTCATGATGACCTCCTTTTCATCTTTCCAGCTGCAAATCTGCCAGGCTCCTCTTCTGACACCCAAGATGCATGCAAAACTTCTCAGCAGGGGCGTTGCTAGGGTCTCAAAAGATCCGGGGCCCAAGCCCCAATGAATATGGCCCAATTCTGTAAGTCGCCAGTCCCCTCCCCCCACACACTGAAAGTTTGCTGTACTTGCTATACAGCAGCACATACCTGTCACATCCAGCGCCTCCCAGGTGACGTCTTCTCTGATGTAGATTTTCTCTGTCATCGTTTTCTACATTTGGTCCGGACAACTTCTTTCAGCCGCGTCTCGTCTCTACAGAGTGTGACACACAGACATCTTAGCTTCCTCACATTTCTATCATCATCCCCCATCCTCAAGTCCCCATAGTCTTATCCTGCTGCTCATTGTGCCCCCCCAATACCCCCAAATACTATCCTGAAGAAATATCAGTGCCCCAGATAGTAATAGTCCTACCAATAGTAATTCACTTCTAGAATGCCCTCATTAGTAATACTGCCCCCTACAGTGCCCCCAACAGTGATAATGCCCCCCAACAGTGCCTCCATCAGTAGAAGAGCCCTCCAGTATTAATAATGCCCTCACAGACCCCTCAGTAAAAATAAGGGCCCCCCCATAGTGCTCTTAGTAGAAATAAGGCTGATCTATAAGTCCCTCCTATAGAGCCTCCAGTAGTACTAAGAATGCCTAATGTCCCTGGATTTATAATGCCCCTACAGTGCCCCGAGTATTTATACTGCCCCTACTGTTATAATGCTCACCCCGAAGTGCCCCCAGTATTTAGAATACCCCCTGCAGTGCCCCCTGTAGTTATATTCCTCCCTTTAGTGTACTCAGAAATTATAATTCCTCAGCCCCTCCGCCATATAGTCCCATTTAAATAATGCTATTTCCCTCCGCCGTAGAGTCCTGTGTAAATAACATCACACCATCTCTCCAGCCACCTCCAACATGCATTCCTTTGTAAACAACAGCATCCGCTAAACATTCAGACAAATGTAAATAACATCACTCCCTCCCCCAGCCAATATATATCAATATGCAGTCCCATGTAAATAATATCACTCTGCCCCAGCCACCTCCAGCTGCCGCCTTCAACATGTAATTCCATGTAAATAACATCACTCCCTCCCACAGCTGCCGTCAACATACAGTCCCATGTAAATAACATCACCCTCTCCCACAGCCACGTCCAACATACAGTCCCATGTAAATAACATCCCTCCCTTCTGCCCTAACATACAGTCCCAGTTAAATAACTACAACTCCCAGCATTGCTCAGCCTCTCCCTTCACATACCTTCCTGATGTAGCAGACATCACCACAGCTTCTTCCTGGGACTTCTTTTCACTGCTGAGTCGTCCTCTCCTGCACTGGTCACATGATGGTGACATCATCGTCCTTTTGAGCTACTGCATTTAGAACCGATCACATGACCTGTGATGTCACCACAGGCCCTTCAGATCTTCCAGTACATTAGATTCAATTGTATTGCCATCCTACAGTTTTATCAGTCTTGCAGGCAGGACATTCAGGGCCTGGGACAAAACATCAGGGGCCCAGGCCCCGAATGTTTCAGCCTAGAAACGCCCATGCTTCTCAGAGTACCTAATGCACACAGTATATTTGGAATCCCAAGACACCTTCTGGTGCTGCTGGCCAATCCAAGAACTGAACAAGACATGCTGCAAGTGGCTTGGATTACCAATGCACAGTATTCATCAGGTAGTCTGAGAAGTGGTGTAGTCAACTTGGTTGACAAAAAGGAGCCTGGGAATAGGCGAATCTGCAACTAAAAAGATGAAAAGAAGGCCAAGTATGATATGTGTTCTGTTAGTTCCTCAGTGTGAATGTTATTTCTTGAACTGGAGGGTTGCATTCAAGGTATAACAGACATGTTAACATGGCTGTTCTGGTTTTAAACAGTTTTTCCAAGTTGATAATATTAGTTGTAATAGAGGATACCATCAGTTAATCAAAGAGGAACATAAATCTGAACTTGGTGTGTGTGGGACCTAATATACTGTGTATAGTACAGGAGAGAATGCATTGAACATATACGTAAATGACAAACTTTGTCACCAAAATGTGCAACTTTGTCCTAATTTCCTAATCCTGACCTCCTCGGCCAGACACATTTACATATGTGTGCCAGAAAACTGGTGCATATTCCGCCTATCTATGCCAGCTACTTGCTGGTGGACATTTGATTTGTGGCCCACACTGGGGTTTGATATTAGCACTGGTGTGAAAAATCACTAGTCTAAATCCCCCTCCCCCCCAAAAAAATAAAAACTCATGGTGTAAGCTATAAAAAAAACCATGTTACAGCTAAATAAGTCACTAATGTTATATCATCTCAACTCTTGGTTACAGAAGGTAGGATTGTAATAAAGTGTAGAAAGGCTGACTCTGGAAAGGAAGAACTTACGCCAACTTGGTCTTTACAGGTTTGTTCACTTGTTATCATGGCGATGAGGACGAAGGCTGTAAGAGTGTAATCCGACTCAATAGCATATCTTTTTATACCACCCTATGTAAAGCAAAAGAAGACATTCACAAAATATTGCTACCAAAACCATTCATAATCCTAGCAGTGGACGTATAATAAACTTAAAAGGGTTTTCCAACATTTTAATACTGATGACCTATCCTCGAGTACTGAGGCCTTTTCAAACAGCTAATCGGTGGAGGTCCCGGGTGTCGGACCCCAACCGATCAGATACTTATGACCTATCTTGAGGATAGGTCATCAGCATTAAAATCTCGGAAAACCCTTTTAAATATAATAGATGGTGCCGGCGTGTTGGGTGCATGAAAGGCTGTGTCTGGGTATGATTTATGTTCAGTCTGTGTAGGGGCACGCAAGATTGAGTGCCTGAAATAGATCAACCTTAGGCAGTCACATGACAGGGTGGTCCCTGTACATGACATGCCTTAATAACTATGTTGTGTACTCCACAGTGGTTTTGTTGCTCCCAAGTGGCTATCCATGCTGATTAACCAAGTCACTGGGTCATCAGGTTTGAGAACCAAGCGAATCATCTTCTCATGTCCTCTAAAAAAAATATTCCTTTTGTTTTTGTGAGGGTTTTTGTACATACCACCATCTCTTGCTGATACATAAAATAATAATCTCTGAATTCCCCATCTGGATATTGTTTTTGTAGAATGAGCCACTTCACTGGATCACATATCGCATTTTTCTGAACATCGACCAGACTTGAAGCCAAGGAAAATACTTTGACTACATAAGCATTGAGCCTGAAAATAAATAAGTATGGTAAGAACAAAGTAATCCAGAATTATAATCAGCAAAATATGAATTCTACTAAGCAGAGGTGGAGCTTAAGATGCATTGGGAGGGGTTTCAACAAGTAGAGTAGCCACAGTGTGAGGAGAAGTTGTAAAGTAACACAATGTAAATAAGCTACAAAGGATTTTCACCCTTTAGTGACCACTTGAATGAACCATCCTCCGACCTGCTTCAGGCTTTGTGGATGGCGAAGGCTTTAAAGGAAAAACTCACCTTAAAGGCTATGTACACCTTTGAGGGCATTTTTAAGAAAATTATTGCATTGTACTCATTTTGATCTAAAAATATTTTGAAATTGGTCTTCATTAACCCCTTCACCCCCGGAGGTTTTTTCGGTTATGCATTTTCGTTTTGCGCTCCCTGCCTTCAAACAGCCATAACTGTTTTATTTTTCTGTTCACATAGCTGTATGAGGGCTTGTTTTTTGCGGGACAAGTTGTAATTTCCAACGCCACCATTTAATATTTGATATGGTGTGGTGGGAAGCGGGAAAAAAATTTGGGTGAAATTGCAAAAAAAACGCTATTCCGCTACAGTTCTACGGGTTTCTTATTTACAGCGTTCGATGTGCATTAAAACTGACCGGTTACTTTCATTCTACTGGTCAGTACGAATCCGGCAATACCTAATATGTATAGATTTTCCTGCGTTTTGATAGTGATAAAATAATTAGAAAGTTGCCCTTTTTTTTTTTTTCCTTGTCATATCTTGACCCCTATAACTTTTTGGTATTTATGTGTACGGAGCTGTATGGGAGCTCATTTTTTGTGGGGCGATCTGAAGTTTCTGGGGTTCATTCTGGGGGTGTGTATGACTTTTTGATCACTTTTTATTTAATTTTTTTTAGAAAAAAAAAGCGCCAAAAAACGGCGAATCGCCATTTGGATGCTTTTTTCCGCCACACAATTCGCTGTATTGGATTTTTTTTTTAATATTTTAAAAGTACGGGCGTTTTCGGTCACGGTGATACCCATGATGTCTATATTTATTGTTGTTTAGGTATTTATTTTTTAATTATACTGAAAGGGGGGTGATTTGAACTTTTATATATTTTTTCTTTTTTATATATTTAACTTTTTTTTATTTTATTTTTTTACTATTTTAAAGCTCAAATATGAGCTAATATATTGTGTTTTTTTTTCTTTATGAGCAATCAGGGATTTACTAGACTGAGATAAATCCAACAATTGCTCATTTCTTATCCTGGCCTGCCATCTAGTGGCCAGAATAAGAATTGCACTTTGAAAACTGAAATCCTCACCAGCGAGGATTACAGTTTTCATATGGTGTACAGACACCCTGATTGGCCAATCGGGGCGTCTGTACACCACCCGTAACCGTAGGCTTCCGGGTTCAGGCGCATCCTGATGCCGTGATCACGTGTGATCACGGCATCAGAAGGCCCAGGAAGACGCCGCCGATGGAGGTAAGTAGCAGCAAGTTTCTAACAGCAGAGACTTTCCGGCCATGACGCCCACCGAACCCGCGAGCGGGCGTCATGTCCCTGCACCGCACCAGCGCCGTACATGTACGGCGCTGGTCGGGAAAGGGTTAAAAATATGTGGTCCTTTTTCCTGTACAGAGCTGAGATGCTCTAGTAGCACCCTTTGGATTTTCTGTCTTTTCCATCAGACCAGTAGCTGACGGGCTCCTTATCTCTGTTCTCTGACCTCCTAAACACTCATTATAGCTCAGTTCTTATCTTACTGATAAGAATGTGGCTTAAAGGGAACCTGTCATCAACTTTATGCTGACCTCACTGAGGGCAGCATAAAATAGTGACAGAAATGCTGATTTCAGCGGTGTGTCACTCATGAGCTAAAAGTAAGTGGTTGCCGAGAACCAGCATTATAATCATTGCAGAACAGGCCTTGAAAAGAGTCAAATCTACCTAAGAAGAGTCCTGGTTATTCATGAATTCCTGCTTTTCCTGCCCATCTGCTGATGACTGACAGTCTTCTACCTAGTTTTCTCCCTTTCTCTCTAGGAGAGAACTGCCAACCATCAGCAGATGGTCGGGGAGAGCAGGAGATTAGGAATAACCATGACTCTTCTCAAGTAGATTTGACTCTTTTCAAGGCCTGTGCTGCAATGATTATGATGCTGGTTCTCGGCAACCACTTACTTTTAGCTCATGAGTGACACACCGCTGAAATCAGCATTTCTGTCACTATTTTATGCTGCCCTCAGTGAGGGTATGTAACCCTTTAAATACTTGTTTATTGCCTTTTAGTAGTTTAGAGATAAGGGTTATTAGATGACCGGCACAAATAGAAAGTGAAAGTACCAGTCACACAGCAAGAAAAACAGTTAACCCTTTGTGAAAGAACGGTTCAATATTTTTAATAAAGGCCAATTGAAAAAATTATTTTTACCCAAAAATGACAAAGCCCATTTATTTGAAAGTAGTGGGTGCAATGACAGGGAGCGCCCGCCCCCTATAATTTTACCCCTAAGATGGCATGTTCACAGCTGATCTCTGCATCTTACAGCAATATTAGGGCTCATTCACACGACCGTGGTTTGGTTCCGCATCCGAGATGCATTTTTGGCCAATTCACTTCAATAGGGCCACAAAAGATGCAGACAGCACTCTGTATGCTGTCCGTATCCGTTGCTCCGTTCCGTGGCCCCGCAAACATTATAGATCATGTACTATTCTTGTCTGTTTTGCGGACAAGAATAGGCATTTCTATAATGGGCCGCCCATTCCGTTCTGCAAATTGCAAAACATCCATGTTTTGCGGATCTGCAATTTGCCCTCACAGTGTAAAATAATTTTTAAAAGTTAACAAAATCATACTTACCTCATCCATTTGATCGCAAAGAGCCTTTCCACCACCATCTTGATTGAAAATCTAGAGAAAAATCTTGCGTGGTCCGTGATGACATCACCACACACGGGATTTCCTGCAAGATCTTCAATCAAGATGGTGGCGGCCAGCTCTTCGCACTCAAACGGATGAGATAAGTATGATTTTTTTTTTTTTACCGCCATTCAGGGAAAATCAATTCGCTATCACAAAGCACAAGGAAATTCGGCTTTGTAGCAAATCGAATTTTACCTGAAATTCGATTGACTCAACACTACCTATAAGGCCTCATTCAGACATCTGTGGAGCATGGTCCGTGAAAACCCGGACTGTGCTCCTTCTGAGGGCAGGAGCACACGGTGTCATTGGTTCGATGACGCCGTGCGCTTCGTGCGGCCACCGCTGTACAGTGATACACTCGTATAAAGTGTATTACTGTACAGCGGCGACCGCACGAAGCGCACGGCGTCATAGCAACCAATGACGCTGTGCGCTCCTGCCCTCAGAAGGAGCACAGTCCGGGTTTTCACTGACTGTGCTCCACGGATGTCTGAATGAGGACTAACACTTTGACTTCTCTGACACGTCTTTGGTTAAGGTGTGTCAAATACTCAACTTTAAAAGGTCATTACACACAGCTGTAGAGTGCTGTTCCCTTCATCTTCTGAATTGGAGGCCTTTACATTTCCAAGTCAGTAGCTCTCATATCCCATTCACTGCAATGGACTTGTTATGCTCAAGAACATTAAACTCCGATTGCAGTAAATGGAGAAAATGACATCTCAGTCAGAAGACAAATAGGTTGTTTCAATTGGTAAGGAGGTCACAGGACATGGACATCTAATGATAACATCTTGTGACATGTCTAAGTGAACGTAGCTTCTGTATTTAGTTCAATGTGTGTGCAGTAAAACTAACTTCATAATACCAATGGTGAATCTGTACAATACCATGTGTTAGAAGGTGTATGAAGCCAGGCACCATATGAACCATCTGGTTTTTCGTATGCCAATTGTTGAGCTACACCTGCCAATAAAGAACATACAATATGTCAAGGTCCATCTCATACCAGGACCTCTGCTGTGGGATCGGACATACATGAACAAATTTAACACAAATTTTCAGAACTTCGTCGGAGCTACCGCCAGCTTAGGGATTTTTTAAGACCACTGTCTAAAACGCCAGTCTTAATAAATGTGCTCCTCTGTTTGTAGCAGTATGGTACCTTCATGAGTATTAGAGATGAGGGAAGTTTTCAAAAATTTGATTTGGCTGCTTTGTTGTACATTGACAACAAATTCAATGTGTTACCAAGGATCGCGCCACCCCCCCCCCATTATTGAAGATGCTTCGTTCAACGCTGATTGTGGCATCTAAGAGTCACATTGAGGCCTTTCAGGGGTTAAAAAAAAAACGTACTCACCACATCTGTTTTATTGCAGAGAGGCCTTCGCGGCCATCTTGATTGAAGAAAATGCGCCAGATCTCTTGTGCACTGACATGATGACATCACCCGGCCAGCCTGATGACATGGTCAAATCACACATCAACCCGCACAAAATTTGGCCCGTTTTTTTCAATCAAGATGGCCGTGACAGCCTCTCTGCAAGAAAATGGATGAAGAAAGTATGGGGGGGGTTTACCGCCATTTCAGTAAAAATTGACTACGAAGCGCAAGGAAATTCAGCTTCTTGACCAATCAATTTTTTTCTTAAATTTGGGTCTAAGTCCACTTCGAACACTAATGAGTATCATTGCATCTAGTTGGGAATGTGTCTATAATATGGCAATGAAGCAGCCCACATTTTCTCTTAAAGAATCTTCTGTTGACCTCGTAGATACAGTATGAGCCCACCTCAGGCCATGTACACTGTACGTCACAGAGGTGTAATATAGCGGTGCTCTCAAGTCCTTACACTGGAGGAAATTGGAATAAGATGTTGTTGAAATAGTCTGTACAGAAATACTAAGGTTTACATATGGGACAGAGGAAGAACCAGAGGAAAAACTGAAGCTTGGTGCTCACACTACAGGAAAAATAAATGAGTGCGCATGGGCTTGTGTTTTTTCCTATATATATGCTAGATGGTCATAACTATATTGCAGGGTGGTCATAACCCCTGGATATAAGCAGTGTATAATATGTTGGAAAAACGCAAGGCAACATGGACAATTACAATACATTAGTAAGTGCCTTGTATTAACTTTCTCTACGTGATAAATGCCATTTGCTGAAGTGAGAAAACTCCTTTAAGGACTGGGGCATGGCTTCCCTAAATTGTCATGTAGAATCATCAAGTCAACCAATTGCACCTCCTGGGAGATCAAGAAGATAACTCTGAGGTTGACCTTTTCCATAAAATTTTTTGTATTTCTAATTTTTATTCCAAATTGTTTGTCTCCACATGATACTCTTGGAATAAAAAAAAGTAACTAGAGAATATCTTACCATTTTTGATGTACTGAATGGCCTGTTCCCTGAGGTGAAGTCCTATTTTTTCCCATTGGTTACTGGCATCCAGGTAATGTGTGGCTATCAGTGGAGCCGTCATAGTCATCATGTTTCCCTCGCCAGATCCACTTGGAGCAATGATCAGGTGGGTCAGATTGCCACCATCAATTGATTTATTTGCCATGTCACTTATTGGGTGTCCTGGGTAATGTAGAGATGTAAGTCATGACGTAAGGCAAAAAAGAGTGCCTATTTCACAAAGTAGATGTATCCTATATACTGTAATAGCAGGATCAGCTAATCAGTGCTCACCTTGGATGGTTACAGTGGTGGCCACTTGTGTATCAGGAACAATATTTTTGGGATTTACTGAGATCAACTCTTCTTGTACTCCTCCTGTATAAGAATCAGCAATAAGAAGAAATGTAGAGTTATTTGGAGTTTGAACTTAACAAGAACGGCTAAATAATCTAAATTATGTTACTCCCACTCCAAAAAAAAATTCTTATCCACGAGTGTATGGTAACACCACAGGCTATAACAATTTACAAACCTTTTAGTTCTGGCTCCAAAACAACCGATTTCACAATCTGTGTCGGACGCCTTCCTTCTGGCTGGAGATAAAAAGGAGCATTGTAAGAAAATTGCTCTCTTGCTCTCAAATCCTCTCTTGCATGATGATGGACAAAATGGTTTTAAAAACTACGTAAAGAACTACCACAAAACCTGTAGCTTAAGGTCATTTTTCTAAATGTCAAATGAGCTTTTTAGGGAGAATTTAATTGTTTTGGGGGTTTTTTTGGTGGAGTTTTTATTTAGAGGCCAATAAGATAATGGGTTGCATGAAAAGAGGCATAGATGCCGGTGATGAGAACATAGTCCTGCCACTTTACAAATCACTAGCCAGACCACACATGCAGTACTGTGTACAGTTCTGGGCTCCTGTGTACAAGGCAGACATAGCAGAGCTGGAGAGGGTTCAGAGGAGGGCAACTAAAATAATAACTGGAATGGGTGGACTACAGGACCCAGAAAGATTATCAAAATTAGGGTTATTCACTTTAGAAAAAAGACGACTGAGGGGAGATGTAATAACTATGTATAAATATATCAGAGGTCAGTACAGAGATCTCTCCCATCATCTATTTATCCCCAGGACTGTGACTGTGACGAGGGGACATCCTCTGCGCCTGGAGGAAAGAAGGTTTGTACACAAACATAGAAGAGGATTCTTTACGGTAAGAGCAGTGAGACTATGGAACTCTCTGCCTGAGGAGGTGGTGATGGTAAGTTCACTAAAAGAGTTCAAGAGGGGCCTGGATGTATTTCTGGAGGTAATAATATTACAGGTTATAGTTACTAGAGAGAGGTCGTTGATCCAGGGAGTTATTCTGATGTCTGATTGGAGTCGGGAAGGAATTTTTCCCCCTAAAGTGAGGAAAATTTGCTTCTACCTCACAGGGTTTTTTTTGCCTTCCTCTGGATCAACTTGTAGGATAACAGGCCGAACTCGATGGACAGAGGGCTTTTTTCGGCCTTATAAACTATGTTACTATGTTTTGTAAAACTCAACTCAAAATAAATTTAGGCCTAATATGTCATGCTATCACTCACAGATAATTTTGTCTGCTACCCTGTGTATTGTGACAACCGTATATAATGGTTTTAAAAAAAAAATCAATTAGAACTGTGTGGAGATGGAAAAACTCGTATTAAGGTCTGATGGGTCACATTATCAGTCACAGACAATTTTGTCCACTACCCTGTGTATTGTAAGAAATGCTGGTTTTCAAAAAAATTTTTAAAAATGCTACATTTATACATTACATCTGGATGGTAAAACATGTGTTACACAGTTTTGTGCTCATTCCACACCCCCATTCCTATGTATTTCTGTTAAAATGGGGAAAATGAGAGAAATGTCATTGCAGTTAGCTGCCTTTGAGGTTCGCAGCAGCTGCTGTTGTTCTAGGAGGCAAAGCCAGCCTCAGCTCCTCACTTATCACTTCCTGCCTGACAGCTTTCCCTGCCTGTCCCTATTCTATGCAATTCTTCTTCTTTCTAATTTTAGACTTTCCCCTCAATGTTCCTGGCAGTAGAATTGATGCTTAGTTTTGACTTTCAACTGTCGTAAAGATCATTTTTCTGGCAAACACTGCAAGACCCATCTACCCTCATTCACAGCTCAACACACTATGATGTTCTGCTCGTTCTGCAAGGACACCTCCCTGCCTACTGCAGCACTGATTGTTTTATCCAGGCTGTCTGTCAGTCTGGGAGCCAATTAGGGCAAGCCCTCCCCCCCACTTCCTCTCAGGGTCATGTAAGAACTCTTCTTCTTCTCTAGTGCTTTTTAATGTGCAGTAAAATGGTGCTACCTGCCATTTTACTGGATTCGTCAGAAAACAAATCTGAAAAGGTTCGGGTTTTTCTGCCGACCGAAGTTTTCCAAAGTTTGTAACCAACCGGGTTTGCTCATCACTAATATAGAGGTATATTAAGGTACAATGGAGGTATAATTGAAGTCTATATATAATCTACTGTAGTATGGCTTCTACATGGAGGATTGTTGTTGATTGTGTTTTTAATCGAATCAAATTTACTATCTCATTGCATTTACATAGAGGGATGTTATCAAGATTGCATCTTTTTTTGTTACTTACCACAACATTTAGTGTTTTCTTTACACCATCAGATACATGCTGTCCAGCTGCCTTCACTTCAATATCATGATATCCCAGGTTAAGCGGTACAATGATAAATGGAACAGCCACTGAGGAGGAAGGTGGAATCGACACTTCTTGACGGAACTTGTCAGTAGAGAGACCGCAAACGTGTTCATTGTAGGTCCAGTGTACACGTACCTAAACCAAAGCCAACATGATTTATAAAAGATGAATGAGAATTTAAAATTTTCAGGGTAATTGAATCATCTTTCCAGTTTCTATGACTTTAATCTGGTTGACTTGCCTTTAAGTAAATGTTCTGGTAGTTGTAGAGAATGGCCCGTATCTCTACTTGTTCATTTCTCACCACAGAATATGGAAGCTTCAAATCAATAAAGAAGTCCTTTCTCACCTCAATATTGTGAGGTTTAGACACACAGATACCTGCCAAGAAATGATTAATGATTAATTTCAAATATAATCTACTTAAAATGTATATATGTATGTGCATATAAATATATAAGCCAGGTGAGAAGTGAAAGCCACAAGGCTCAGTGTAGCCTGGAAGTTTGGGGGGGGGGCCCAGTGACCCTAGGAGAAGAGGGTCACGCGGTCAGAGTCGGGAGGACTGTTGGACCATATCCCCCCAAAGGTATGGTTGGAGTCACAGCCAGGTCAGAGCCTAGCCGGGCAGGTGTTATTTTGATGGTTTTGTTTCATGCTGGAGCAAAAAGTGTGAAAATAAAGTTGTGTGGACTTGAAAATCCTGTGTTGTGAAGAAGTCTGTGATGACGACCCCCTGAGAGAGGAATCAATCCCTTACAATATATATATATAAAGCTGAGTGTGTGTGTGTGTGTGTCCGCTAAAGGAATCCGCACCGTCGTAGCTGCAATCACGAAATTTGGCACACAGGTACATCAGGTGCCCGGGAAGGTTTTAGAACGTGTCTCAGCTCTCCAGGATGTACCGTTCCTGAGATATTTTCAAAAAATGCCTTAGCCAATAGAACCCTGGTCACATGACCCTTATCAGCCAATAGAAGTTCATAGACAGTTAGTCTCACACACACCAAGTTTCCATAACAACCTAGCCAGTTCACTGCTGTAGGTCTGCTTTAAAGGGGCAGAGCGCTGTGGATGACACTGTTAAAGGTATATTCCGGTTACCATAAATATAACTTATGTTTTAGACTAACTCATCATCAATCATTACCTCATATAATGTAAATTTCACATATTTACTGTTCAGTAGTAATAAAAGATGTTATCTTCCACTGCTACCCACTTTCCTCCTAAATCACTATGGCATCGACCTGTAATTCAGGCCACCTTAAAAAGAAGGACTTAAAAGCCCCACCCCCAGGTCCCACTAAGCCACGCCCCTGACTCAATTAGGCCATGCCCCTTCCACATCGCATTTGACCGGGATTGAAAAAATAAAGGTGAAAATAAACTTCTGCTGCAGGGGAGGGAGGGTGACTTTCTCCCTGCAGCTCATGCTCAGACTGCACAGTGCTGCTGTCTGAGAGTGAGCTGTTCAAAAGGACATCCCTGTGTCCATCCAGGCCCTGCGCATGATAGAGGACAGGGAGTCTGAAAGCCAAAATGTCCATCCTCCCCCGCAACGTAAAGCCGTGCCACCAGTCCCCACAATGCCACACCCCTAAATGTGAGGCCACGCCCCCTGGTTCTGTGAAGTCACAGAGGAGAAGCTGTCTGAGCGTGAGCTACTGAAAGGGTGGACATCCCTGTGTCTGTCCAGGCCTTGTGCCAGACGGTGGACAGGGAGTCTGAAAGCCAGACTGTCCAGCCTAAACCCAGACCTCTGGCTACCCTAGGGGCAGGCTGATGTTAGGGTGGTCAGATGTCCGGCTTTAGGCTGGGCAGTCCAGTTTTCTGGCTACCTTTTCTCAGTCCGGCACAGTGCCAGGACGGACGCAGGGATGTCCACCCTTTCAGTAGCTCACGCTCAGACAGCTTCTCCCCCATGTCTTCATTGAGCCAGGGGGCGTGGCCTCATGTTTAGTGCTGTGGCTTCATGGGAAATGGGGGTGCTGCTTCACGTTTGGGGGAATGGCTGGTGAGGTCTGGATTTCTGGGGTGAAGACAGTGGCCACCCTAACTGCTGTTGAGGTCACAGTTAAAGGGGAGGGCGCTGTGGATGTTTCTGTTAAGGGGCGGGCTACTGTGGAGGTCACTGTTAGAGGGGCGGGTACTGTAGAGGTCACTCTAGACTTTTAACGACACACAAACAAACATTAAATGAAATAAATTAAATATACCCGGGCGAAGCTGGGCCCTTCAGCTATATATATATATATATATATATATATATATATATATATATATTACTATACTTATATGAACTTGTTGGGATCCTGAGTTACATCCTGTATTATACTCCAGAGCTGCACTCACTATTCTGCTGGTGGACTCACTTTGTTCATACATTACATTGCTTATCCTGTACTGATCCTGAGTTACATCCTGTGTTATACTCCAGAGCTGCACTCACTATTCTGCTGGTGGAGTCACTGTGTACATACATTACATTACTTATCCTGTACTGATCCTGAGTTACATCCTGTATTATACTCCAGAGCTGCACTCACTATTCTGCTGGTGGAGTCACTGTGTACATACATTACATTACTTATCCTGTACTGATCCTGAGTTAAATTCTGTATTATTCTCCGGAGCTGCACTCACAATTCTGCTGGTGGAGTCACTGTGTACATACATTACATTACTTATCCTGTACTGATCCTGAGTTACATCCTGTATTATACTCCAGAGCTGCACTCACTATTCTGCTGGTGGAGTCACTGTGTACATTCATTACATTACTTATCCTGTACTGATCCTGAGTTACATCCTGTATTATACTCCGGAGCTGCACTCACTATTCTGCTGGTGGGGTCAATGTGTACATACATTACATTACTTATCCTGTACGGATACTGAGTTACATCCTGTATTATACTCCAGAGCTGCACTCACTATTCTGCTGGTGGAGTCACTGTGTGCATGAAGTGCCCTGGAGTAGGGGTACTTTGAAGTCTGGACATTTGTGGACATTTGCTTATTTCCCCTATGCAAGCAAAGTTATAAAATCCTTACTTTATTTCACTTTAAAGGGTTAACTTGCAATGACATACTGTTTAATACTGTAATTGCATGTTATATCTATGTTTCAATACAATAGTCACGCTAGCAAAAGCCTTGACAGGCTGCAGATCCCATCACAACCACTTGGTGGCCACACATAGACACATGTAGGATAGATATTTCGTGACACAATATCACAAAATCTTATTTATTTATTTTTTATTGTGGTCAGCTGGCACTGCACATGAGATGAGCCAAGAGGAAAGATAAGGAAGGACACATCTATATTTTCATGACATAATATATCCAAAATATAATAATTTTTGCAGTCTTGCTGAAAAATCTCTCATGCTTCTAAAAAGACCTAAGTGATTCCATGGTTACAGACTGCCAACAAACTCAACTGTAGTCTTATTTAGCAGTCGTGTTATTCCTTTTCATCTGTCTCCCTTCTTATGTTCTGTTTGATGTTAAGAAGTGGTGCTGTGATTTGTTGAGTAACACATGACTGCAGCATCAAACGACATATAGGGTTTGTTATAGTCTTTAGCCATGGCAACGCCAAGCAGTGGGATAGTGCTGAGCGAATCAAAGTATCCGAAGTGAACTTCGATCTGAATTTGAGGAAAAATTTGATTCTCCGCAAAGCCAACTTTCCTGGAGCTTTGTGGTAACCACGAATCAATTTTCCAAAAGTAGCCATTTAAAAAAAAATCATACTCACCTCATCAAAAATCATTTGAGCGCGAAGAGGCCGCCGTGGCCATCTTTATTGAAGATCACACATAAAGTCTGTGTCATCACATATGATGTCCTCAGGTGCCGCACGTGATTTTGCACAGGATCTTCAATCAAGATGGCCGTGGTGGCCTCTTTGCGCTCAAATGGATGAGGTGAGTAGTATTCCTGAAAGCCCTAATTTTATTTATCTCAGATGAATGATGGGGGCAATGCAATCACCATTCCCAGTCATTGCACCTCTTTATAACTTCGGCGGAAACACCGCCAGCTTAGGGCTTTATTAAGAATGGCGTCTAAAACACCAGTCTTAATGAATGTACCCCTAAAAGTTTAAACCACCCCCCTTTCCCAATTTTACATATAAAAATATATAAACAATAAAAAATAAACATATCCGGTATCTGAAGCAATGAAAAATGGCACATCTACTGTCTTTCCAAATTCAAAAGGCCCAATACATAGGGTACACCCTTCATGAGGACAAGAAGAACACTCACCTTTACTATCAGATAGACTCACAGCCAAAACCTCCCATGTGGTGATTGAATGGTTTAAAAAAATAGGAAGAATCTTGGTGGAGATCCTGTTAAAAAAATATTAGAGATTCATAGTGTAACCCCCAACATATCTGACAATACAGGGCAGGGTTATCATTATTTTTGGTAACAAAAGTTTGGACACACCTTCTCATTCAAAGAGTTTTCTGTATTTTTATGACTATAAAAATTGTAGATTCACACTGAAGGCGTCAAAACTATGAATTAACACATGTGGAATTATATATTTAACAAAAAAGTTTGAAACAACTGAAAATATGTCTTATATTCTAGGCTCTTCAAAGTAGCCACCTTTTGCTTTGATTACTGCTTTGCACACTCTTGGCATTCTCTTGATGAGCTTCAAGAGGTAGTCACCTGAAATGGTATTCTAACAGTCTTGAAGGAGTCCCAGAGATGCTTAGCACTTGTTGGCCCTTTTGCCTTTACTCTGCGGTCCAGCTCACCCCAAACCATCTGGATTGGGTTCAGGTCTGGTGACTGTGGAGGCCAGGTCATCTGGCGTACCACCCCATCACTCTCCTTCTTGGTCAAATAGCCCTTACACAGCCTGGAGGTGTGTTTGGGGTCATTGTCCTGTTGATAAATAAATGATGGTCCAACTAAACGCAAACCAGATGGAATAGCATGCCGCTGCAAGATGCTGTGGTAGCCATGCTGGTTCAGTATGCCTTCAATTTTGAATAAATCCCCAACAGTGTCACCAGCAAAGCACCCCCACACCATCACACCTCCTCCTCCATGCTTCACGGTGGGAACCAGGCATGTAGAGTCCATCCGTTCACCTTTTCTGCGTCGCACAAAGAAACAGTGGTTGGAACCAAAGATCTCAAATTTTGACTCATGAGACCAAAGCACAGATTTCCACTGGTCTAATGTCCATTCCTTGTGTTCTTTAGCCCAAAGAAGTCTCTTCTGCTTGTTGCCTGTCCTTAGCAGTGGTTTCCACCATGAAGGCCTGCTGCACACAGTCTCCTCTTAACAGTTGTTGTAGAGATGTGTCTGCTGCTAGAACTCTGTGTGGCATTGACCTGGTCTCTAATCTGAGCTGCTGTTAACCTGTGATTTCTGAGACTAGTGACTCGGATGAACTTATCCTCCGCAGCAGAGGTGACTCTTGGTCTTCCTTTCCTGGGGCGGTCCTCATGTGAGCCAATTTCTTTGTAGCGCTTGATGGTTTTTGCAACTGCACTTGGGGACACTTTCAAAGTTTTCCCAATTTTTCGGACTGACTGACCTTCATTTCTTAAAGTAATGATGGCCACTCGTTTTTCTTTACTTAGCTGCTTTTTTCTTGCCATAATACAAATTCTAACAGTCTATTCAGTAGGACTATCAGCTGTGTATCCACCTGACTTCTGCCCAACACAACTCATGGTCCCAACCCCATTTATAAGTCAAGAAATGCCACTTATTAAACCTGACAGGGCACACCTGTAAAGTGAAAACCATTTCAGGTGACTACCTCTTGAAGCTCATCAAGAGAATGCCAAGAGTGTGCAAAGCAGTAATCAAAGCAAAAGGTGTCTACTTTGAAGAACCTAGAATAGAAGACATATTTTCAGTTGTTTCACACTTTTTTGTTAAGTATATAATTCCACATGTGTTAATTCATAGTTTTGATGCCTTCAGTGTGAATCTACAATTTTCATAGTCATGAAAATACAGAAAACTATTTGAATGAGAAGTTGTGTCCAAACTTTAGGTCTGTAATGTATATTATTGAGTAATTTTGCATTAACCTTCCTCTAGTGTTAGCTTTCTGTTACTCTTTCTTATGTTAACGGGTCGGTTTTGACCCGTGTCTTAAATCACCCCTAGGATACCCTAAAAACAGTTATTTATGATCCAATTTGTTTCTTACCTCTTAGTTACCTTGTTAGGGTTTCTCATCCATGGAAGGATTGATTTTAATATTTTTGTTGTGGCCCCCTGGGCCTTTCATTTGAGAGCATACCCTTCATTTTCAATATAAAAATATTGACAATGGCATAAACAGATCAAAACATGTCTTGAAGTCACTTACTCTTGTCACAGCAAACCTTGTGATCGCAGGGGTCATTTTTATGACTCAAGTTGTTGGAGGTAGAGCTGGCTGTGGGCTGTTGGTTTATATTGTGTTTATGAGTTCAGTTTTGGGACTTATTATTGTTTTCTTTACTCTTATATTAGACCTGGGCCGAAATTGACCCCAACAACACAAATGTTATAATTTTAATAAGAGCATTTTACAATTTAGTAAAATAGTTTTATTTTATTGTATTTTGTTTAAAAATAAGTTCCTGACAAAGTCAAAAAGTCTTGATGCAATAAACAAATGTATGTAGAATTTGTATGCATTTAAAACCTAAAACAGGTCGGTCACGACCCTAACACTAGAGGAAGGTTAATTCCTTAAAGGGGTTCTCCGAGTTATATCTATTGATGACCTAACCTCAGGATAGGTCATCAATATCAGATCGGCAGGGGTCCGACACCCGGCACCACTACCGATCAGCTGTTTGAAGAGGAGGCGCGCGTCGTACCAGTGCTGCCTCCTCTTCATTGTTTACATGCTGGCTGTAACGGGGGTAGTGGTGAGTAGGTGTAATTACACCTAACCTCCCCATTCATTTCAATGGGAAGAATCGCTCCCATACAAGTCTATGGGAGCGATTCTTCCCATAGAAATAAATGGGGCGCTGAGGTGTAATTACACCTACTCACCACTACCCCCGTGTCAGCCAGCATGTAAACAGTGAAGAGGAGTTAGCGCTGGTATGACGCGCGCCTCCTCTTCAAACATCTCATCATCGGGGGTACCGGGTGTGGGAGCCCCGCCGATCTGATATTGATGACCTATCCTGAGGATAGGTTATCAATATATATAACTCGGAGAACCCCTTTAAGGACGGAGCCCATTTTCATTTTTGCATTTTTGATTTTCCTCCCCACGTTCCAATAGCCATACCTTTTTTATTTTTCCTTTCACATAGTCATATGTGTGGGACAAGATGCATTTTTTAATGACACCAATTAATTTACCTTGTCTTGTATTGGAAAAAAAATCTTTGTGGGGCAACATTGAAAAAAAAAACACAATTCACATTGAAAAAAAAAAACAAAAAAAAAATAGCAAATTTCCAAATTTCAATATCTCTACTTTTAAAATAGTAACACCTTCCAAAAATAGTTATTACTTTAAATTCCCCATATCTCCACTTCAGGTTTGGATCATTTTGAAATTATTTTTTTTTAGGACATTAGAAGGCTTAGTAGTTTAGAAGCAAATCTTGAAATTTTTCAGAAAATTTCCAAGACCCACTTTTTATGGACCAATTCAGGTCTGAAGCCATTTTAGAAACTACACCCCTCAAGGTAATCAAAATTGATTTTACAAATGTTGTTAACCCTTTAGGTCTTTCACAAGAAATAAATCAAAATGTGTTTTGCATCGCCATTTTCTGACAGTCATAACTTTTTTATATTTCAATCTACAGAGCTGTATGATGGCTTATTTTTGCAGGGCGGACTGTACTGTTTACTGGTGCCATTTTGGGGTATGTACAACTTTTTGATCATTGTTATTCAACTTTTTGAGGGAACAAGGTGACTAAAAAATGGCAAATCACATTTGCTTTGTTTTTTTTCTGTTACAGTTTTCACCCTGCAGGAAAATGTTTTTAATATTTTGATAGTTCTGACATTTTCAAACGCATTGATACCTGACTTTTAGGGGGATAATTTATTAAGGCTGGTGTTTAGACGCCATTCTTAATAAAGTCATAAGGTGGCGGTGTTTCCGCCGAAGTTATAAAAAGGAGCAAGCCTCTCCATTACTTTGGTGCATCTACCACCAGTTCTAAATGTAAGAGCACTTTTGAGCGGTCTTACATTTAGACCCTTTTCTATGCCTAAAACAGTCGTAGAAAAATATGATTGAGACTGGCATACCGACCTATCCCTACGCCCACAATTTGAGACCTTACCTTTGTGCTGCTATCTGTGCCTGAAATACACCTAATTTAGTTTTTTTTAACTTTTTTTTAACAATAACTTTTACCCCCTTTATTTAATAGGTTGACCATAGACTTATTCTCACCCTTTGGCATTTGGAGCTTCATCCATTATCTCTGTGTACCAGAGCCAACTTTCTGGGAACTGCGTCCGAGACAATTTCTTAGAATTATCAATAAATTCTTTATTTTCATCACCTGGTAACAAAAAAAAATATAAACCTGGTAAGACAGTATGCATAGTTTAGACAAATGATACTGTTTAGAGATGATCTAAACAAATTGGATTTAACTCAATTTTGAAAACATTTTAGGTGGATCCAAATTTTTGGTCATTTGACTCTAGCGAATTTTGGAGAGTTTGAGAGAAAAAATAAGAATAAAATAAAGTGAGAAACAAGACAGAATAGAATAGGAGTCCTAAAAGTGTCATATTCAAATTTTCAGGCAAATTGGAGCACCAAATTGGTAGAACCAACCTGAATCAAATCAGTAGTCTGATTTGGCTTAGTAGAACCCAAACTGAATTTTAAGCTATTCTTTCATGTCTAATAAAAGATTGACATGACTTGATATTTAATGTTACCAGCTTTCTCAGATGTATGGCTGACTAATGGATTGAATGTGGACTGATGGAAGAATGTGCTGATGTCCAAGACTGACTGTGTGGATGTGAACCGGGGGGCTGCATTCAGAATACAACAGGACTCTATTTCAGGCTCTTATCATTTGAATAGGTTTGGCATTTATGACAGCCTAAGGTTTGGTTCACAGCACATGTAGTGACAAGGATACCAGCACAGGAATCCCCCAGTCAGCTGTTGTACAACTAATCAGCACCTGAAGTACTAGCAGTTATCTGTACAGGTGTTGGTCATTGATCATTCCACTCTCAAAGCATAATGTGTTTCTGACCACAAAGGTCTCTCATATATACCTTTCTGACGGACGCTAATCATCACTCCTCCATTAAGTCCACTATAGTACTGTGTCAGGGACTAACACCAGGGGCACCCACCAATACTGCCACACACAACAAAGGTGGGGATGCAGCACAACATTAATTGTTAATTTTTAGTGGTGGGAAATTAGCATCAACCCTTTGAGGTCCAATATTCCTCCATTCCCTCAAGAATATTGAATAATTCTTTCTGGAGGGACCAGGAGAGTAATCTAGTCCCTGCCTATCTACTAAGTGTTACAGCATAAACTGCACCACCAGTATCTTGGCCAGATGGGAGTTAAGTTTGCACATCATCAAATTGCTGAGCATGTACAGCTTTTTCTTGGATACATATTCCATTATTGATGGCTGACGATGGACAGTAGGAGGAGTCTGAGCTAAAGAAGCAGTAACTGGTGATGACAATGACAAAGGCACTGTACTGTATGTGAATATAGCATGGCTGCAAAAAAGGAAATAGGATGAAAGAGGACACTTTTCCAGTACCTGGTGGACAATTCTATTTTCCCACAGCAACTGGTGATGCTGCCTCATGTACTGCAATAGAGTTGTGGTGCCTACCTGTGTTTGACCTCCCGCAGCTTATTTTCATCCTGCAGATCTTGCATAAGGCAATGCTCTTGTCTTTTGGCACTGTGGTGAAAACTGTCAGATGGGAGATACTCACACAAAGCTAGTGGCAGCCAAGTTTGGCTTAGGTCTAGTACGGTTTGAGTCTGCTCCCACAATAATTTCCGTGGCATAAACGGTTTCTGAGCTGACCACAGTAGAAACAGATATGGTCCTGGAAGTTTTTGGAAGGTTCTGGCCATACGTTGCGTCTGCCCTTAATTGCTACCCCAGGCACCACCCTCCTCCTCAACAACCTGATTCAGCTTCAAGCTCCTCTCCAACACACAATTATCATCATAGTGCTCACCCTCCCCACTACTTTTATCAGATTGTGTATATCATTGTGAGCTCCCCCCTCCTAATTCCCTTATCTGCATTTTCCCCACTGTCCCTAACACCAACACTATGGCTACAAGTACCACTATTACTACCACCAACATAACTGTCCATGTGGTCCCCCACTTTCCCCTGAACTTATTCCTCATGGCAGTCCAAACTCTGACTGTTCTCACACAAGTCATCAATAGTGATACTCTCTTTAGTATCTTCCATAGTGCATGGGGTTTTGTTGCCCCTTCTTAGGAAAAAAAGAAGACATTCCACTAGGATGACACAGTGAATGCAGTGAGAGGATGCCACTAACATGCTTCTGTGGGACTGCAAGGAGGAGAAGCAGGAGGAATGCTGTGACACCTATCTCCAAGGCAAAATGTAAGACTCAGACATCAACTGTACATCATCCTGCTGTGATTGAGCAGAGTACTGAGCCATCCAGTTCATAATCTCATCCTATTTATCCTCAGAAATAATGTTGCTCCATTCAGAAGCAAAGAACTGTGGGATACTATTACTTCTGGACAGATAGCTGGTGCTATTACTGCTGTTTGCACTTCTACCTACATTCTGACTCTCAGATGATGAGGCATGGGTCTTTCTCATTTCACTCTTCTGTTTACAAGCATTTTATTATGAGGCCTATATAAACTGTAAAATCACAGGTTTGGTACTCAGCAGCAAAACTGCTTTTATTTTTTCTGTAATATAAAAACAGAGGCCCCATGAATCCTCCTTCTATAAACACACTGCACACTGGTATTGACAGTTTACAGTGATAATATAATGCAGTATAATGTGTTCCCTGAAACTGCATGGTATCTTGTAGTGATACAATGTGTTAACTAAAAACAAGCATATCAATGCAGCTATTGTAGTAAAATGTGTTAGCTGAAACTGCACAGTATCATGAAGTAATACAAGGCATTAACTGATACTGGTATAATGATGCAGGTTCTGCAGTATAATGTATTCACTGAAACTGCATGGTATCTTGAATACAATGCGTTAACTGAAACTGGTATATTGATGCAGTTATTACAGTAAAATGTGTTCACTAATTATGACCCTGTACTTTCCCTATACTCTCCGGGGCACACTTATATTGCTAGCTGATGTCTGTAATTGTTTTTTGGCGGACACAGCCAATAGGCAAGCTTTTAGATCTCACAGAATGGCATGTATAGGGTGTTGAGCAAAAGAACTTGAAACAATCCTGCCCCTGATTGGATGTCAGGCTATCTGTCATCTGAGCTAATCCCCTTCGCCTGCCTTCCAAGTGTCATGCAATGCTTAATCTTCATCCTCCCTCCTGATTTCCCTGCCAATTTTCTAATTTATCTAATGGAGCATGCGCTGTTTTGTGCATTATCACAACATTTCTTCCCCAGCCCTATGTATTATGATGCTTAAAGGGTAAAGCAGATCATTTTAGGCTTTGAAAACCAAAAATATAGAAGCACACAAGTGAGCATGGCATATGGACAAGAGACTATTTATTGTCCCAGTTTTACCTCTTTTGTTCCGTTCTTGAATCAACAGACCCGAGGAACGTCTCCTACGCTTCAGATTTGGTTGACATAAAGGCTCTATGGAAGAATTTGACATTGAATAACTCTCATAATAAATAACTTCAAGCATTGCAATCTCCACCACCTCATTTATTATCAAGAGGTCCATCTATTGTACCCTAATTTTTTTGCTACAGAAAATCTGCTACCATCACTACTTCCGTAAAGGGCGTAAAGGGCACCTGTCAGCATATTTGTACCTATGATACAGGTTGACCTGTTGCATGTGCTCTGAGAAAAATGAAGTTTTAATATATGCAAATTAGCCTTTAGGAGCAACGGGGGCATTGCTGAGCTTCTTTTAACAGGACCTGCAAAAGGACCTGCAATGACATCACCACACTCCCCACGCAGCAACATCATCTCAGGTCCTTTGGCAGGGCCTACTGAATGAAGATAGAAGGACCTACAGTGACATCACTGTGCTTACCCCGTGGTGAGCACGGTGTTGTCATCGCAGGTCCTTTTGTAGGTCCTGCTGAAAGGAGATAGATGATGAGGTGAGTTGTTAGTTTTTTCTTTAACTCCTAAATAGCCATATTCTGTTACATTCTGTCTTAAGAATGATAGTATTTTCTGCTATAACCATGTTATAATGGAAAATAATAAAGTGAAGTTTGGGTCCCCATTGACTTCAATAGGGTCCTGGGTCAAGTTCGGGTCCCGAACCCAAACTTTGACCTGAAGTTCGGTAGAACCCGGCGAACCCGAACTTCCACAGGTTCGCTCATCCGTATTAGGGGGCTGATTTGCAGGTTTAACAAAGATTGGGGGTCTGATGAAATATTTTTTCTTATTTTTCTCCTAAAACCTAGGTGGGTCATATGGTTGAGTGTGTATTAAATACCGTAACACATGTGTTATCAAAACCACACATGCATTGTAGTCCTTTTATGTCATATGGTTTTTTTTTTAATTTGTCAAAAGCCAAAGACGAATGGCTCTCAGGAGAGCACCAGGATAACCTTACTTAAAGGAAATCTTTCACCAGGATCACTAATCGCTATTGAAGTAAAGTCATAGCCTAATAGCACTTAGTACCTTATTTCCAGATGTGACTTTGTTTCAGCAATAGATGTTTTTTATCTTCTGAAAATCCAGTTTATTTGGTATTCAAATGAGCCAGTAAGGTGCCCAGAAGGGGGTTATTCTTGCAGGAAGGAGCCCAGGCAAACCTCCTGTTAGTGCCCAAGCCCGCCTTCTGTCACAGTGTGTTCACCCACCCCTCCTACTTCACTTTCAAGCCATAACTCCTCCCTCCTTTTCCCTCCTGTATTGCGTTTAAATCTTGTGCATAACAGTGCCGAATGTAGCCTGTGCCTGCGCACTGCCTGTCCCACTGAGGGCATCAGCCTCAACTCTACAACTGGGCATGCGCCAAGCTCAATGACGTAAGTGACACACTCCTCCTCTTTCCTTTTCAGCACAGGCTGAATATTTAATTGGGCTTGGCGCATGCCTAGTTGTAGAGTTGAGGCTGATGCCCTCCGTGGGACAGGCAGTGCGCAGGTTGTGTTTGGCACTGCCATGCACAAAATTTAAATGCAATATCGCAGGGAAAAGGGGCGGAGTTGTGGCTTGAATGTGATGTAGGAGGGGTGGGTGAACACACTGTGGCAGAAGGGAGGCTTGGGCACTAGAAAGAGGTTTGCCTGCTCTCCATTCTGCAAGAATGACACCCCTCTGGGCACCTTACTGGCTCATTTACATACCAAATAGACTGGATTTTAAAAAGATAGAAAACATCTATTGCTAAAACAAAGTCACATCTGGAAATAAGGTACTAAGTGCTATTAGGCTATGGCTTACTTCAATAGCGATTATCCTGGTTTTCTTTAAGTGGTCAGTGATGGTGCCATTTCACCTAGATCCCAACCCAGTCTCGATGACATTTGAAATCTGAAAGACAATTTAAGTCTTTGAAAAATGATTACCTGATCTCTGAGGAGTTGTCATCTGGAAGCTTGTCTGCAGGGCAAGGCCAGCATCATAAAACACTCCTGGTGCGTTGGCACCGCTCCCTGGTGTGCAACCAATGTCATATTTTTCCATCGAGTCCCAGACCTTAACAGAAAGAGAACAGACTTTCAGTGGACACTGTACTCTGCATATGTAATAACTTTTATCATGTTTTTTGCTTAATTATTTTTTCACCTTTCGCTCAGAGATCTTTAGTTTATTGTTGATCTCATAGACACCTTTATCGACAGCCACCAGACCAACGGCAGCTTTATGGTCTGCTTGTAGTTTTAGCTTCAAGGAGGCTCCAGGTTGCTGAACAGCATTGTCTTTGTACCTATATCCTGTTATCACCAGCTGTACAAAAATAGTCATCAGTAAAATATAATTCTCGTAGATGATCATGAATACTCCAAACTTAGGAATGAAGATCGGGCCAACTATCAGATATGATAGCTCATAAAAATGATCTTTCTGGATAATTGCCCTATGTAAATATCCTGCCAAACACCAAACTCGTTCATTTGCTGGGAAATTTTTGAATGGACCTCACCAGCAAACCCCTCCCCCTGTGCAATTCCCACTTCTGTGTCTACTCAAGATAATTCCCTCAAACCAGGCCTGACAGCCGCTCGTTCTGTTTTGTGCATGTATATACTGTATGTCATGTCACTGTATGTGCTGTTACTGTATAATACTGTTGAGGAGGCCTTAACAATAACATTTTTCAGTCCTCCTCCCGGTTGGTCCCCTTCTGAGTTCAAGCCACCTAGCAGCTGCTTCCACTATGGCTATGCCCCAGCCTCTGTCACGTGGCACTAATCTATAATAGTTATCTGCACATCGCTCTGTTTAAACAGGGATATGCTGCTGACAAACAATGAAACCGTATGGGGGTTGAACAATCACAATGATCGCCGCTGTTGTTTCTAATTCCTGATCACGGCCTAGCCTTTGGCCCTGTGTCAATGGGCCCTTAGCCCAAGGCTGCAAGCTATCTGTCATCACTGTTTCTGATTTCATGTGTGAAATCTCCTTACCTGTTATCTATATGAACTGTCTGTGATGCCAACAGAGACAAGCCTCCAAGGTAATTGGACAGGAAGTGATGACATTTGATTGACAGATATAGACATGATGTCACTAAACTGAGGTTTTAAGATAATATCTGTGGGCAAGATAGGGCTCCAGAGCACTTGGTAAAACCAGGGATACGGACGGGGGCCAAAAGGAGACGGGAAGGGAATAAATTAAAGAAAAAGGGACAGAAGGTCAGGTAAAGACATGTTCTGGAAGCAGAGAACTCAGTCGATGGCAAATGGTGTGTCAATCATGGTGTTAGATTTTTGGACTACTGGATGCATAAAATGAGTTTGAACCTATCAGGGGCGTAGCTATAGGGCAAGCGGCTGCTTTGCGGCCCGAACTTCGAAGGGGCCAAGCCAGAATGAAGACTAAAAGATTTTATTCTCAGGCCCACAATATTAAATACACTGTAAGAAAAGGACGGAGTGGCTGCCATGCCTTGCCTAAGAGGGTGATCTTGACTAGAGACAGTAGTGGGGGTTGCACGGGAAAAGGGGGTGACAAAGAGGTTGCTGGGGGGGGCCTTCCAAAAATTAGCCGTGAGTCCCAGTCATTTCTAGTTACACCACTGGACCCTATAATTTGGAAGCTACTAGATCTGTAGATACCAACATATGGGTGTCATTTACAAAAGGATGTACGCCACTTTTGCCATGTTTCGGAAGACTCTGCGACTTCTTCCCTGCTCAGGCAGGTCTAAAAAAGGGGTGTGGTGTGGGCAGGGAAGTGAACAGACCGACAGGCCCATCTCATTCACAATTTTTTATGCCTGGTTTAGGCATAGAAAATGGTCTAAATGTAAGACAGCAAGGAAGCTGGCTTACATTAGAATCGGCACCTCTTCATAACTCCAGCGGATCCACACCAGCGCAGGGGTTTATAAAGTCTGGCGTCTAAAATGCCCATCTTAATAAATGTGCCCCAATGCGTGCTATTAAAAAAGCACAGAGCCTGCACATTGCAGAATTTTCCCTGTTCTAAAATAGAAGAACATAATACTGGTGCTATCATCTCTAATGGTGAATCTTCTTACCGTCCCCATACAGGTATCGGCCACATCAATCCAAATAGAGTCAGCCACAATTTCCCGACCTGCCCCAGTGCTCACACTATAGTATGCCAAAATGCGGAATGATGGGATCAATTCTTCTGTTACTGGCAAATACATAGTCAGAAGAGCCTGGCCCTTGTCCCTCGCCTGTGTCCCCACCTTCATTATCCTTCCTTTGTTCATTATCTATAAAGAAAAGGCATCAATGTCAGAGAACAGAGACTCAAGTGTGTGAAATTTCTTGACTGCCTCATCAGAGTAAACTAATGGGAAATATCATACAATGCAACCGCACACCGCTAACCAGATGAAGCACAAAATGCCATAGTGATATAGAATACTTTAAAGCTCATGCTATGCTTGTTTAATAAATTAGAGATTCTTGGCAAATATATTTTGTACAAAATTATCTGAGCCCATTCACCGAATCGTCAAGGTGTTCTCTGCAGAATGGGAACCTAACACTGTTTCCTACCTGTTATGTACCAGACTTGGCTTCCAAATAATCAGGGGGTGTTTGTTCCACATGCATGTAGTAACCACTCTGCCTTTTGCCATTTCTGGTGCTTCAAAGGCCTCCCCTAGTTCAGGAATGCAGATACTAGAATGTATGCCGAATCACTCGGCAAATATATTTGCCAAGAATAATTTATTAAACAAGCATAGCATGAGCTTTAGAGTATTCTATATCACTATGGCATTTTGTGCTTTATCTGGTAGCAGTGTGCGGTTGCATTGTATGTATTTTCCTTTGACATGTATTTAGCCATAGCAACCAGCGCCTGCGCTCTGGGATGTGCTGACTAAAAGTTCTCTTTTTTTCTTTGTAAGTTTGTACTGGAGGCGTGGCTACTCCATTTGGTCATGCACTCCTGACCAGCCCATTTTCCCCACAGGTTGATTTTAATCAGTGTAACTATAAAGCCGAGTGATCCGGCATGCATGCTGGTGTCTGCACTCCTGAACTAGGGGAGGCCTTTGAAGCACCAGAAATGGCAAAAGGCAGAGTGGATACTACATGCATGTGGAACAAAACACCCCCTGATTATATAGAAGGCAAGTCTGGCACATAACAGGTAGGAGATAGTGTTAGGTTCCCATTCTGCAGAGATCACCTTGACGATTCGGTGAATGGGCTCAGATAATTTTGTATAAAATATATTTGCCAAGAATCTCTAATTTATTAAACAAGCATAGCATGAGCTTTAGAATACTCTATATCACTATGGCATTTTGTGCTTTATCTGGTAGCGGTGTGCGGTTGCATTGTATGTATTTTCCTTTGACATGTATTTAGCCATAGCAACGTGCACCTGCGCTCTGGGATGTGCTGGCTAAAATTTCTCCTTTTTTTTCTTTGTAATGGGAAATATCAACCTAGCCTTCATCCTGCAAGTGCTCATTAGTGATACATTGATGTATAGAGATTGACCATGTTATGGATTTGTGTTGTTATAAAGATCCAAAAATGTAGTCATAAAAATCTATGGATCTGTACAATATCATACAGAAGCATTTGAATGGTTTTGAAAATAAGTGGTCTAAAATAGACCAGTTTTGAGTTGATATAAAATGAGGACATTTTGAGTTAATAAAGGGATCTTTCAATTATCCAAAGTGGAGGGTAGCTAAATAGATCATCTCTCTCTCCAGAGGAGATCACATCATGTTAGTGCATTACATGGACAACCCATTGATTTTATTGAGCACCATGCAATATTTCTGTTCCACTGGGGTGGTGCTGCACTAGCTGCCAAGTTTCACCACAGATAGCAACTAATCTATATAGGTCCCAGAAGCAAGATACTCTATGATCCTCTTATTTTTAGGGAGACTCTTCCAACAAAAAGCTATTAACCAAAACTCAGAACCCCTTTAGCATGGCCCAACAATTGTTATGGTTTAAGTGTGACAAAAGACAAGGAAAGTTACCACATAGTTGAAATGGGTGATCTGGTTTTGAACGGCAATGTCATTGTTCCGGATATTAAAGTTGATCACTGCATTTTCTCCTGGTGTCAGTTCTCCTCCCGTGACACCAAGATGTAAGTAGTTGCCACCAATGGACCTGTAGGCAGAGGCCTCCATGGTGGCTGAAGCTTGTTTTTCCTTCGATATTTTTTCATCCACTGTGGACACCTATAAGAAGAGAGAGAAAATAGACATCTACGATGGAGAAGTAATAGACTGCTAACAGTCTAATATACAATATTCATAGTCAATAACGATATAAAGCATTTGTTCATATACGGTTCTATTTCAGTATCCATAGCATTGTGCTAAATCAGTCTTATAGCTTATCCAATGGGCTGATGGATCCCAGTGGCTATACAGGTGTCTATTGGTGTTTAGTTGTTGTTCTGCTGAGGCTGCCATCAAAACTATGGAAACACTGTAGAGCCATTAGGATTTCCAGGCATTACAGGAATTTAATATTAAAGGGATTGTCTCACCTGAGACAATGGGGGCATATTGCTAGGATATGCCCCCATTGTATGATAGGTACAGGTCCCACCACTGGGACCGGCACCTATATAGCGAGAACAGAGCAGGCCAAAATGGTGGCTGCTACAAGTTTATAATTTTGTCATCATTATTAGTCTATTCCAAATGTACAAAAATAGGAATATTACTGTTATCTGCAGCAGTTTTATGTCTGAGCGAGTGTTCAGGGTCAGCCGAGCGGTTCCATCTTCCAGAGTTGTTCCTCTGACATTTCCTGGTTCTGCTATAACAGGGACACTATGAGCCGGAGACCCATCTGGATTGGTGACAAGCACCTGAAACGCATACAAACAAAAATGAGACTTGTAGAAAAAAAAAATCCACACTCAACATGTGCCATTTATAATTCCATCCTCTTACGTGGCAAAGAGACGTTTCATCTTTCTCAGGCAAAAAATATTAATTTGTATATTATGTTAAATGCATAGTTAGTTATTTACATTTTTACCCAGCTTTTCTAAGCGAAAGATGAAAGGTGCAAGAAAAAACACTATAACTTAATAAAAAAATAATATTATAACTAGTGTTGAGCAAATCAAAATGTCCAAATTTCAGGAAAACTTTGATTTGACACAAATTCGAATTTCCTCGCACTTAGTGGTAACAAATCAGTTTTTCCCTCACATGGCAGCTACACGTGTTACAAAGTAAAAGTAAGAAACCCATGAACGCAATATGACCCTTAATGCCGTGCAGCCAGCCAATCAGCAGATATCCATCCCCTGTGATATTACAGCCCTATAAAAGCCTCATCCCGCCTCCACCATTTTACTGTGAACTAAGCATAGGGAGAGATGTGGCAAGTGCTAGGGACAGTGTTTCACCAATTTTTTAATTGTAGAATATTGGATAGGGACAGTGCAGGGAGAGTTTTTAGACACTGTGGGGAGAGCATAGGGAGACTGCAGAGACAGTGCAGGCTCTGTGTAATCACTCATAGGGAAACTGCAGGGACAGTGTAGTCTCAGTGTGCATCTTGTTCCACTGCTGTGCCATTCATTTTTAATCTGTTCTGTTATACATAGACTGACTGTGCATCAGACGTAGTCTCAACAGCCCGTCTGAAATATACCATAGGCGCATATACCTATTTCATCTGCTGCACCATTAATAATGAATCTGTTCTGTTATACATAGACTTACTGTGCATCAGACTTAGTCTGTATAGCCAGTCTAATACTGTATATAGGCACGTATACCTAGTTCATCTGCTGCGCCATTAATAATTTATCTGTTCAGCTATACAGTCATGGCCAAAAGTTTTGAGAATGATACAAATATTAATTTTTACAAAGTCTGCTGCTTCAGTTTTTATAATGGCAATTTGCATATACTCCAGAATGTTATAAAGAGTGATCAGCTTAACAGCAATTACTTGCAAAGTCAATATTTGCCTAGAAAATGAACTTTATCCCCCAAAACACATTTCAACATCATTGCAGCCCTGCCTTAAAAGGACCAGCTAACATCGTTTCAGTGATTGCTCCATTAACACAGGTGTGGGTGTTGATGAGGACAGGGCTGGAGATCAATCTGTCATGATTAAGTAAGAATGACACCACTGGACACTTTAAAAGGAGGCTAGTGCTTGGCATCATTGTTTCTTTTCTGTTAACCATGGTTATCTCTAAAGAAACATGTGCAGTCATCATTGCACTGCACAAAAATGGCCTAACAGGGAAGAGTATCGCAGCTAGAAAGATTGCACCTCAGTCAACAATCTATCGCATCATCAAGAACTTCAAGGAGAGAGGTTCCATTGTTGCCAAAAAGGCTCCAGGGCGCCCAAGAAAGACCAGCAAGCGCCAGGACCGTCTCTTAAAAGTGTTTCAGCTGCAGGATCGGGCTACCAGCAGTGCAGAGCTTGCTCACAAATGGCAGCAGGCAGGTGTGAGTGCATCTGCCCGCACTGTGAGGCGGAGACTCTTGGAGCAAGGCCTGGTCTCAAGGAGGGCAGCAAAGAAGCCACTTCTCTCCAGAAAAAACATCAGGGACAGACTGATATTCTGCAAAAGGTACAGGGAGTGGACTGCTGAGGACTGGGGTAAAGTCATTTTCTCTGATGAATCCCCTTTTCGATTGTTTGGGACATCTGGAAAACAGCTTATTCGGAGAAGACGAGGTGAGCGCTACCACCAGTCTTGTCTCATGCCAACCGTAAAGCATCCTGAAACCATTCATGTGTGGGGTTGCTTCTCAGCCAAGGGAATCGGCTCTCTCACAGTCTTGCCTAAAAACACAGCCATGAATAAAGAATGGTACCAGAATGTCCTCCGAGAGCAACTTCTCCCAACCGTCCAAGAGCAGTTTGGCGATCAACAATGCCTTTTCCAGCATGATGGAGCACCTTGCCATAAAGCAAAGGTGATAACTAAATGGCTCAGGGAACAAAACATAGAGATTTTGGGTCCATGGCCTGGAAACTCCCCAGATCTTAATCCCATTGAGAACTTGTGGTCAATCATCAAGAGACGGGTGGACAAACAAAAACCTACAAATTCTGACAAAATGCAAGCATTGATTGTGCAAGAATGGACTGCTATCAGTCAGGATTTGGTCCAGAAGTTGATTGAGAGCATGCCAGGGAGAATTGCAGAGGTCCTGAAGAAGAAGGGTCAACACTGCAAATATTGACTTGCTGCATTAACTCATTCTAACTGTCAATATAAGCTTTTGTTACTCATAATATGATTGCAATTATATTTCTGTATGTGATAAAAAACATCTGATAAACACACATAAAAACCAGAGGGCAGCAGATCATGTGAAAATATAATATTTGTGTCATTCTCAAAACTTTTGGCCATGACTGTACATACTGTAGATCATCATCATCAGGGTGTGAGAACGGCAACAGGCCCATGAGACAGCAGCAGGGTGGCAGCATGCCGGTGAGCCAGCAGGGTGGAAGCAGTGGGAGTTCATGTGTGACACCTGCCGTTTACTCAGGCCCTTTGACGAGGCCACATTATTTGTCTGTCGCCAGGACTATGGGATGAATTATGTCATTCCACTACTTCACGTCCTGGAGTGGATGCTGATAAATTGTACTGGTGAGGGGACAGAAGACGTGGCACCTTCATCTCATGGCCACCTGAGCCCTGTGGAGGCTGAACGGGCACAGGAGGAGGGCGAGGTGGAGGACCTAAACGTTCAGGAATTGTATACAGAACTAGGTGGTTTATCTAACCAAGCGACAGGAGAGGAGCAGGAGAAGCTAGAAGATGACAACGAAGACGACACAGATAAGCCCGACAGACAGTGGCAGTATGCAGTGGAGATGGAGGCAGGGAATCTCTCCAAGTCCCTTTCGCAAATGGCCAGATCCATGTGAGTCACTTGCGTAGTGACAGCTGCATTATCACCATTCGGCAGAGGGATGACCACTGGCTCTGCACAATGCTAGACCCTCACTACCGGTCCAAAATGGGGACTTTTTTTTACACCTTCTGAGATCGATGAAAAAGTCAACTACTACTCCTTTGTAGTCGGTTTGTCCCTGCCTACATGCCCCATTGCCCATCCCCATGAACAAACCTACCAGGGGGACCCTCTGTGCTCACACTCCACTGCCATGACTGCTGGAGGGGGTGGGTAAGGGCATGAGCAGCACTCTTTATGCTGTTGCCACCCTCACCAGTTTGTTTCGGGGCCACTATTGTGACTCTTCATGCTGTTGCCATCAGTCTGTTATGGGGCCACTAGTGTCCATGTTTAGCATTGTTGACATAGCCGTCAGAAGAACAGAAAAATTACAAAAATGGGTCCTGTTGTAGAAGTCCTGTATCACACGTTCAGTATTTTGCATCAGGATTTGATGATGATTTGGAAGCCAAAAGCAGGAGTGGGTCCAAAACACAGAAGATATACAAATATTTCCATCACATGTTATCTCTGTTTTGGACCCACTCCTGTTTTTGCCTTACCAATACTGATCAAATTCTGACCAAATACTGAAGGTGGCTTTTTTTGGGCTGTGACGGAAAAATAAACAGTGATGTGAACACAGCCTTACTGCTAATATTCTCCCCACTGTCATGGGGCCTCTACTTGAATTTTGGGCCACTGCACGGTTGCTGATAAATTACACCTGATGCTAACATTGACCTTTAAGGCGGAGTTCACACTATTGTTATTTGGTAAGTTATTTCTATCATATATTGTGAGGCAAATTCGGGAGCTAAGCCTACTGATTAGATATCAGGAATAGATCTGTACCTGTTCTATGGATTTGACTGCTTTGGGCTGACAATAACTTATCAAATAAGTGAATTGTGAACTAAGCCTAATATTGGCACACATTCATTTTACATCTAACAGAAGGGATTAAAATGCATATGTTTGCACTGCTAAAACATGGACTAAAAGAAAGTTCTTTTTCTCCACTACTATATTGGCACTGCGTTCATGTCTGTATTTTGTTCCAATTAAGAGTCTTTGGTACACCTGCAGCCAGGGGTGCGCTTTTTTTTCTTTCTTTACTGAAGGATGCTGTATGCTTTTTTTTTGTTGTTTAGCTAGAGGTTAGCTAGGAATGTTGGTGGCCTGCATGATGATGTGCTCGGCTATATGTTTGATCTGCCTGATGCACAGTAACTGTTTCGCTACCAGGAAGGACTAGCTATGTATGTTGCTGCTCTGCACAGTAATGTACACCGAGATACATTCTCCCTAAAGTTTAACTGCAGGCCGATATAGACCGGATTTAATGCACTTCATGACAAATTAATTCCAATTGAACCAACCAAAACAAATTTTTGAAAACTTTGCTCATCTCTAATGATAATAATACAATATAATCTAATATGTCAGTGCACTTACCGTGAAATCGAACGGCATTCCAGGCTTGAAAAACTTGGATGTTTTTGTGTAGAGAATTTTATAAGGAGATTCCACAATGAAGATGTTATCCAGCTCATATTCCACCATATCACTACCTGTAAGAGAAGCAGCCATGCATTACAGTGTATTTACTTGGCTATGATTAAAGGAGTTGTCCCATGAAAAATATTCAAACCAGCACCTGGATCTGAAGGCTTTCATAATTAAATGCAATTAAATGTTTAGTATAGTCACTAGAATAGAGTTATTGTAACGAGGAGCCGGTGGCTGCTCCCTCCTTGCAGCGCTGCCAGCATCCCGCGGGTGAAGAGGGAGGAAGAGCTGGCGTTGGACGCGACCAGCGTCCTCATCTCCCTGGCAAAAAGGGGGCGGGGAGGGCCCGGCGCTGCAAGCTTCCTTAGCGTGACCAGCGTCCTCCACCCCCATGGCAACGAGCAAGGGAGGATGTGAGCCCCGACGTAGATAAGTCGGCGCTCAGCTGTGTAAGTCTTCCTGACAAGCGTCACGTGACGCTGGCCACATCACGTAACCTATCTGCCTGGCCTATTTAAACAGACAACCTGCTGGCCACAGGTTGCCTCTGATTGGTCTTACTACATCACTAGCATTTTCCCTGTATATGCGACTTCTGTGTATTTGACCTTGGCTTGTATTTGACTTCGACCTTGTGATACCCCTTTGTATTGACGCGATCTCTTGGCTCCTGACCTCGGCTTGTACCTGACTTCGATCCTGTGATACCCCCTTGTTCTGATGCGACCTCCTGGCTCTTGACGTCAGCTTCATCTGGTTCCGGTTTTTGTCTACGTTTGCATTTATCAACTTCTCGGTTTCCGATCCGGCCTAGTATTGATTACGTATCTGTGTTGTCTGTCTTAGTCTGTCGTTTTCTCCCTTTGGCACCCCTCCCTGAAAGGCCATGCACTAACAAAAGCTAGGTACCACTGTCCAGTTGCGCATTGTCATGTCATGTCAAATTAATTTAAGCCCTTTCTATGAGGAAGTAAGTTCTAGACTTAACCGCGGTGAATCACTGGATGTGGTATATCTTTGGACTTTTCCAAAGCATTTGACACTCTGTGCCACATAAAAGGTTAGTATATAAAATGAGAATGCTTGGACTGGGGGAAATGTCTGTATGTGGGTAAGTAACTGGCTCAGTGATAGAAAACAGAGGGTGGTTATTAATGGTACATACTCAGATTGGGTCACTGTAACTAGTGGGGTACCACAGGGGGCAGTATTGGGCCCTATTCTCTTCAATATATTTATTAATGATCTTGTAGAAGGCTTGCACAGTAAAATATCAATTTTTGCAGATGACACTAAACTGTGTAAAGTAATTAACACAGAAGAGGACAGTACACTGCTACAGATGGATCTGGATAGACTGGAGGCTTGGGCAGAGAAGTGGCAGATGAGGTTTAACACTGACAAATGTAAGGTTATGCATATGGGAAGGAATAATGCAAGTCACTAGTACATACTAAATGGTAAAACATTGGGTAACTCTGACATGGAAAAGGACCTAGGAATTTTAGTGAACAGCAAACTAAGCTGTAGAAACCAGTGTCAGACAGCTGCTGCCAAGGCCAATAAGATAATTGGTTGCATCAAAAGGGGCATAGATGCCCGTGATGAGAACATAGTCCTGCCACTTTACACATCACTAGTCAGACCACACATGGAGTACTGTGTACAGTTCTGGGCTCCTGTGAACAAGGCAGACATAGCAGAGCTGGAGAGGGTTCAGAGGAGGGCAACTAAAGTAATAACTGCAATGGGTGGACTACAGGACCCAGAAAGATTATCAAAATTAGAGTTTTTCACTTTAGAAGAAAGACGACTGAGGGGAGATCTAATAACTATGTATAAATATATCAGAGGTCAGTACAGAGATCTCTCCCATCATCTATTTATCCCCAGGACTATGAATGTGACGAGGGGACATCCTCTGCGTCTGGAGAAAAGAAGGTTTGTACACAAACATAGAAGAGGATTCTTTATGGTAAGAGCAGTGAGACTATGGAACTCTCTGCCTGAGGAGGTGGTGATGGTAAGTTCACTAAAAGAGTTCAGGAGGGGCCTGGATGTATTTCTGGAGGGTAATAATATTACAGGTTATAATTACTAGAGAGGGGTTGTTGATCCAGTTATGCATATGATTGCATTGGATCCATTTTTTACAGGATCCAGTAAAAAAAAGGAACCTGTTGCATTAGTTGTCATCCGTTTGAGCCATTTCTGTTTGAGATCCGTTTTTTTAAGACAGAAACAAAAGTACTGCATGCAGGATTTTTTTTCCTGTCTAAAAAAATGATCTCAGACAGAAATGGCGTTGTTTTTTTAACGGCATCCTGTTTTATTTCCCTCTCTCTCTTCTTCTGATAGATTAGAAGAACGGAAAGCTAAACGGAGATGTGAGTGCACCCTTAGAAGTACAATATAATTTGAAAAAGACTAGAAATAGGGCATTGCGTAGAGATTGGAGCAAATTTGGAGCTTTTTTGAGTATTTGATAATCCGGCATTTAATAAAATGCCAGATTATAGGTATTTATCTGAATTTGTCTACATAAATTAAAAACCATGGTGATATTTGTTTCTCTTACCTGAATCAGTAATGACAGTAACAGACACAAATAAGGTCCATTGTAACATGTCTCTCTCTTCTGGAAAGTACTTCACCAAGTCTTCTCTTTTTAAAACAGCAGAACCGACATCCTCATTTATCTAGATGAGAGTTGTAAAACCACAAAGAGTCAACATTGTCTATGCCATGGTCAACTGTGTAAATTGGTTGTCTTATTGAGACAGCCCTTCCATAACCAAACCTCAGCTTCCTCAGTTCAGGAACCCCTTCTATCAGCCATAATGGAGAGCTGCTCTATGGAAGTGTCTCCCACTTTGGTGGACTCAAGATTATATATTTCACATGGATTATGTAATTAGTGTTGAGCGAATCAAAGTGAAACGGATTGACTTCAGGAAAAATTCAATTCACTACAAATCTGAATTTCCTCTCATTTCGTGTCTAAAATGGCAGCTACATGTTTTACAAAGTGAACCAGGTGATGAGGGGGTATCATCATCAGGGGGTGAGGGGGGCTGCACGCCAAGGAGCCAGCAAGGTGGAAGCAGTGAGAGATCTGGAGCCAAACATGCATGTAAGAGCCATGTTCGCATACCTCCCAACTCTTGAAAATCACAAAGAGGGACAATATGCATGCGTGCAACTCCGCCTAAATCATAATTACTGACTCCGTCAGAATTGGGGATCAGTTAGACTTGAAAAAGGAGAGCTCACACTCTGAAACTCGTTCTCTATGGTCAAAAATAAATAGAAGTTTTATTCAACCCTCGTCTGGTCGTACATTTGCACCACAAAAGTGTCCTTACAGTGCACAAGACTCTTGTGTGCACTACCCAAATCCTGATTGGTCTACACTCCTCCCAGGGGCTGGCAACCCCGAGAAAGAGGTTACAAGACACTGGCAGCACCGATTGACTATCACCAACAATATTCGTGTATTCTAGGGTTGTGCCTATGTTTGCACAACCCCATAAGGTGAGCGTAATTATCCTTTTTAAACTCATTTATTGATACATTCTATCCTATCAGCGCCTCTCCCCAATTTTGTATTGCCCGTTTTGTGTTGTTTCATCATCTACCTTGTCCTCAGCCTCCACTGTAGGTACAGTTCAGTGTGGTCTTCCAGCATACCACATGCAAAGCACTGTGCTGTCACTGTTCTGTACCTGGTCAGCCTCGACAAACGGAATCATACTGTAGAGGAACTGCTTTGCATCATCAAACAAGAAGTCGAATCCTGGCTGTCTCCTCGCCAACTGGAGATAGGAACCATGGTCACCAATGACAGGAAGAACATTCTGTCTGCACTGCCTTGTGAAGGCTGAACTGGCATGGGAGGAGGATGAGGTGGAGGACTTAAATGCCCAGGAATTCAATACAGAACTAAGCGGTTTATCTGCCCAAGCAACAGGAGAGGAGAAGGAGGAGCATAAGGAGCTAGACAGTGATGACGAAGATGACACAGATGACCCTGACAGGCCGTGGCAGTATGCAGTGGAGATGGAGGCAAGGAGTCGCTCCAAGTTCCTTGTGAAAATGGCCAGATGCATGCTGAGTTGCTTGTGTAGTGACAGTCACATTATCATCATTCGCAGGGATGACTACTGGCTCTCCACAATGTTAGACCCTCAATACCAGTCCAGAATGGGGGCCCTTCTGAGAGGGATGAAAAACTGCACTACTATCCTTTCTAGTCGGTTTATCGCTACCTACATGAGCCATTGCTCATCCTCATGAAGGTCGAACCAGGGGACCCTCTGAGCTCAAGCTCCAATGCCATGACTGCTGGAGGAGGAACATGACAAATGGCCCCTTTCTTTTGCCCATGTACTGCTGCCACCTGCCAGATGCCACTTGCCGGCTGCCTCTACTGCCATCTGCACCTACTGTGATCTGCCTCCATCTTATGCTGTTACCCTTCCCCCACTATGTTCTAGGGCCACTGTTGTGACTCTTCATGTTGTTGCCACCCTCAACACTCTGTCATGGGGCCACTATTGTGATTCTTCATGCTGTTGCCAACCTCACCACTCTGTTACAGGACCAATAGTATCCCTGTTTGGACGTGTTGACATCACAGTTTCTATTTCTGTTCCTCTGATCCATCAAAAGAACAGAAAAATAACCAAAAAATGGGTCCTGTCGTTTGAGTGTCCATAAGGCATCTATCACACAGTCAGTATTTTGCATCAGGATTTGATCATCATTTGGAAGCCAAAAGCATGAGTGGGTCCAAAACACAGAAGACATGCAAATATTCACCTTACATTTTATCACTGTTTTGAACCCTCTTCTGTTTTTGCCTTACCAGTACTCACATACTGATGCAAAAAACTGACCAAACTCTGATCGTGTGATCATTAAAGTCCTACACACAGGACTTCTTTTCCATCTAAATAAAACCGATTTCAGACGCAAATGGACAACTCATGAAAATTGAGCATGAGACCTCTATCACATGGTAAGTATTTTGCAAAAGGATTTGATCATGATTTGCAAGCAAAAGCTGGAGTGAGTCCAAAACACAGAACAGATGCAAATATATTCCCATCACATTTTATCTCTGCTTATCTCTGGACGCACTCCTGTTTTTGCCTTACAAATACTGATGAAATGCTGACCAAATACTGATGGTTTGAAGGAGGATTCTCAAACTACAGGATCCACTACTTTATTGGCGCTGCCTCCATGTCCTTATTTTGTTCCGCTAAAGATTCATTGGGACACCGGCAGGGGCGCACAGTGCTTTTTTTTCTTTTACTTTATTGAACGATTCTATATGGTTTTCTTTAGGTTTAGCTACAGGTTAGCAAGGACAGTTGGTGGCGTGCACAATGATGTTAACAGCCATATATGTGACCTGCCTGTTATTCTGACGCACAGTAATTGTTTCACTACCAGAAAGGACTAGCTATGCATGCTGCTGCAGTACACAGTGATGTGCACAGGGATATGTTCCCCCTAAAGTTTAACTGCAGGCCAGGAGAGACCTGATGTATTGCGCTTCATGAGTAGAAGCTAATTTTGGGAGTAATTTGGTGAGGTGAGCTAATCACATTTTTGAAAACTTCACTCATTTCTACATGTAATGCTAGATGTCTACCTTTCAATGACTTCACCCAAGTAAAATCAGTTGTGAACCTGACCTGTGGTGATGAGCTAATGACCATGGTGGCTCCAATCTAGATGGGGTTCTCCCTGAGTAGACAGCACCTTTCAACTTGTATGAGATTATAAGAAAGGGACTATTTGTTGTTTTTTTTTTGGGGGGGGGGGGTGCTGGAGACAGTGCCATTCTTGCCCATGGTCTGTGTCTGGTATTACACCTTAACCTCACTCTCTTAAATCTAAAGTTCCAGGCAGAGCCTATAACCAAGAGATAACAATGGCAGTCAGGTATCATAGATCTATGTATCCTCCTGGATAGGGCTGGGATCCAATGTAGAAAGCACAGATCCTGGCTGGACATCATGTATAGGAAAATATCCATGGAGGAAAAGCAATGTCCAGCTCGACATTGCTCTTCTACCATGGGTAAGTGAGGTGCTGTTTCAGGGTTAAAGAAGAGGCTATGTTAAATGAAAATATATATCATTACATCTACTATCCTTAAGGTATCTGGTAGACTTTTCTTCTCATTGTCTTTCTTGACTCCAAAGACCACAAAGGATTTTCCTTTAAAAGGTTCACCATAGAGATAGCTGATGAGATAAAATATAACAAAGTTTTACTACCAGTCATATAATATCTCCTCCATAGATGTCACTGACAGCTGGATCTCATAGAAATACACCCAAAACATCACTAGAGCTGATGGAAACTCAACATGACCAAAATGCTTCTACTCACGTTGCCTCTATGTCCACCTTTAGTTCTTTGTCGTTAATGTAGAAAAATTTCTGAGATGCAGTCGCTTTTATTTCAAAGCTTGGTAGAACTGAAATAAAGGTAAAAAAGAACATTATTACAATTTTCAGTTGCAAATGAGGAGTCCTTCATTTGGGACTTCCATCACTGGGCCTTAGTGAATAACATCTATCAAAGGTAGTGGCCTGGAGCAAGAGTACTTCAGAGTATGGGTGTTTGTGGACATTTGCCCCAATTGCTATTACACAAAGCCATCAACCCACTGTTTTGGTGCACTTGGAAGGATTAACTTGCACTATAATTATGCCGATGTTTACAATTATACTGTTTTATACGGTTGAGCTGCATTTAATATATTTATTATAATATCTCCTGTTCATTTGCACTGTTATTGCACTGTATTTGCCCTCTGTTGCGGAAAGGGTTATGCACAACCAGCTAATACTGAGAGACTTTGGGACTTTCTACCTATGCACTGAGAAGCTAGTAATCGTCCACAGTTACTTTGAGGGACGTATACAAAGTTTTTGATGGAAAAAATAACACAAACTGAACTTTTGACTGGTTTAGCTCTGTTGTTTACATCTGGAGATTTGTTAATGTCTAAACTGTTTAGTCATCCCCATAAACTTGTATTGAAACCCTGTACTAGTCTATGACAGACTGAAATTGTAACATTGTTTAGCCTTTGCTTCTCCACTCTACCACTTCCATTATGTTCTAGTTCAGTAAGAAACTGCATATAAAGAGAGCATGGAGATGCCGGACCCTGGGTCCTTTGACTAGATGGCCAGACGGATGATTAAGCCACCAGCCCTTTGACCAAGGCACCATCCTTCAGATAGAGAGGGGGGGGCAGCTAACTCAGGCCTTTTCTCAGCATAGAACCTTCTTCTGCCAGGAATGAGACTGGAGAAGCCAGCTCAGTGCATTGCCTGTATTGTTTTTCACGTGAGTTCCTCAAGTGAAGAAAAACATTGGTTTACTCCAAACTATGACTCTCTGGACTTATTTTCCATTGGGTCGCACCACGCCCTAGCAGCCTATGTCCTCCATGGTGTTCGGGGGCCCAGTGCAGTGTTTGGACCACTCCAAACCTGGCCACTGCATAAAGAGCATCTCTTTTCTAAAGGCACCCATTCCCTTACTCAGAGTCTGTGAGTTTTAATATACACTATGTGTTGTTTCACTGCCTGTTTGGTGGGACTGAAGGGAAATTGAACACATATTACCAGGATCTCCTGCAGATTAGAGCTGACCACTAGTGATGATCGAGCACTAAAGTGCTCGTATGCTCGGGTGCTTTAGCCGAGCACTAGGGGGTGCTCGATTGATCGGCTGAGCACCTGAGCATAAATAAAGTCAATAGGAGTAAACCAGGAACTTTTGTAAACCAGGTGCCTGGTTTACAAAAGTGCCCAAAATGAAAAAAAGGTCCCTAAAAGTCCCCCTTAGCCCTTAAAAGGGCTTTTATTTGTTTTTTTTAAATAAATTCTTTCCCTGCCTAGTGTGCCTCTATCCCTACACTATCTGTCCCTCCTTGCGGCAGCTCTCCCTGACTAAGAATGGCCGGTCACGTGTCACCGGGTGCTATATAGCACCCGATGACGCGTTCCCGGCCAGCCAATCAGTGTAATGCCAGAAGCTAAGATGGCTACTGGCATTACATTGAATGCCATCCCTCCCCACACGCTAATTAATTAGCGTGCAGGGAGGGGACTCGAGCATGGCGCTCGAGCACACCCGGTGTTCGGCCGAACACCGAGTGTACCCGAGCGCCGGCATGCTCGGCCGAACAGCGAGTTTGGCCGAGCATGCTCGCATAACACTACTGACCACTTATAATTCCAATAATAGAACATATCATGATGAACTTATTTTGGGAAAGCCATCTTATCAAATGGTCAAAGCAGAATACCACATACAAATCAGAGAACAGAAACAAGATAATCCTGAGGTTCCAGCTTTGTTCTTTATCCTGTTCTTACCATATTGTTTCACTTCAAATTGTGTGGTATAATTCTGCATCAAAGTGTCCTCAAACCTTGCTGATATGGTCCATAGTCCAAAACTATAAAGTAGACAGGAACATTTTGAGATTACTTTCATCATTGCTCTCATAATAAATATAAAATATTTGGAGGATGTTGCCCCCTACTTCCATGTTTGCGTTTCTCACCTTACAAGATCAGGTAGTTTATGAGACATCGATATGATTCCAGTTTTGGTGTTTTGTTGAATTAGATCTCTTTTGATAATGGCATTTTCTGGAGTCTATTAAAAAAGTAAAGGGTCTTAATTATACAGGTCTGGTTTAGCATGGTTGCCCACCATGGTGGTATTTAGTACATATCTTCATTTAGTACTAATGGGCCATTAGAGGACATTTCAAATGTTAAGCCTCATACCACACGGTCTCCTCCATTTCACTGTGTCTTGAGCATATGTGCTAGGGATAGTTGCAGAAAGCTTTTAATTGTAGAATATTGGATAGGGAGAGTGCAAGGACAGTGTAGGAAGATCATAGGGAGAGATTTTAGGTACTTTAGGGAGAGCATAGGGAGACTGCAGCGACAGGTTAAGTAGTATTACTGTGCCTCAGTATTAAAGGAATATCTAACATATCCCCGTCTGCATTCTGTTGATCCGCTGGCACAATCCCCATTAAGATCTTATTTTATATATAGAATTGCTGTGCCAAAGTATTGAAGATCAGCCTAATATATCGCTGTCTGCCTCTTATTGAACTGCTGACACAATCCCCATTAATCTCTTATTTTATATATAAAATCACTGTGCTGAAGTATTAAAGGGCAGTTTAATACATTGCCATCTACAGATGGCACCATCTGTAGAACTGCTGACACATTCACAGTTAATCTCTTATTTTATAAATATAATTACTGTGGTACAGTATTAAAGATTGGTCTAATATATCTCCATCTGCATCTTGTAGAACTGCTGACACAATCCCCATTAATCCCTAAATTTATGCAGTATGCAGTATTACTAATCCTCAGTATTAAAGGGCAGTCTAATATATTGCTGTCTGCATCCTGTTCAACTGCTGACACATTTGCAGTTAATCTTTTGTTTGACATATACAATTACTGTGCCTCAGTGTTAAAGGGTGGTCTAATATATCACCATGTCTATCTTGTTGAACTGATGACGCAATCCCTGTTAATCTCTTATTTTATATATAGAATTACTGTAGCTCAGTATTAAAGGGCAATCTAACATATTGCTGTCTGCATCCTGTTGAAATGATGACACAATCCTTTTTTAATCTTTTTGTTGATATATAGAATTACTGTGCCTAAGAATTAAAGGACAGTCTAATATATTGCCATCTGCATCTTTTTGAACTGCTGACAAATTTGCAGTTAATCTCTTAAGTTATATAAAGAATTACTATGCCTCAGTATTAAAGGATGGTCTAATATATCGCCGTCTGCATCTTGTTGAACTGCTGACACATTTGCAGTTACATAATCTGTTAAATTACTGATGCAGTTACTGTACACTATGGCCAACAGACAGTTGCCTGGGCCCTTCATAGAAACAGTCAGTTTAAAAAATGTTGCTGGAGCTGACACAAATAGCAGCAGAAGAAGAGGGGGGTGGCAGCGGCAGCTACAGCAACAGGCCAGAGCTGCCACTGTCATACAACAGTCGTGTTTTGACCAACAATCCAGCTGTACTTGAATGGTTGACTCGCTCTTCAACATCATCTCAGTGGCAACAGATACACTCAGCTAGTCGGTGGGTTCCTCTGACACTTACTTAGTTGGCATGGCTGAGGAACAACCTCTGTGCTCTCATCTGTCCTGAACCTCCCTCTTACCTTTGCTGCTCCTTCTGCTAGCCAAGTAATGTATACCAGTATGTATGTATGACAAGTGAAGGCACACTGCGATATGACCCATAATGCCGTGCAACCAGCCAATCCGCTGTTAACCATACCCCTGTGATGTCATAGCCTTATAAAAGACTTTCACTTCACCGTGAGCTGAGCATACAGAGAGACACGGCAAGCGCTCATGCGCTAGGCACAGTGTTGCCAAAAACTGGTTTAAAAAAGAACATTGGAGAGGGTGAGTGCAGGGACAGTGCTGGAAGACAGTAGGGAGACTGCAGGTTGAGTGTATCACTGTGTGCATAACATTCTACTGTACCGACATTAACAGTTAATCCATTATTTTACGCATACAGTTAGTGGGAAATATTTATCTAAACTGGTGTTTAGCAAAAACAGCTTAGTTGCCCATAGCAACCAATCAGATTCCAAATTTCAATTTGCAAAGCACCTTTGAAGAAATAAAAGTTCGTACCGAACTGGTTCACTCATTCTTAACATATATATATATAATATATAGCAAACAGCAGAATGCCAGCACACTCAGCTGTTTACATAAATCTAGCCAACTAGGACCAACACTTAGCTCCATCTCGATGTTGAAATGGTGAGGTGGGACAACCCCTTTAAAGCTGATATATCTGCTTATTATGCTTATCTATGCAAGAGCAGCATATTGCAGCTAGAGGTGTGAACTACTACAGGGTGGCCCAAGAAAAAGTCGCCCACCTCCAGAGATAGTAGTAGACAAGATGAACGAGCAAGCGGATTGTTTTTTATTAATTACCCACATGTCAGAAAAGATGGTGCAATGGTCCCTGTTCAGGTCTCTGCAACTTTGGGCACGTCAGAATTTGTTGGCTGACACTGCTTGCAGCTCTTCAACAGTGATACTGCGGATGGTGTTTGTGATTAGGCTGGAGCCTAACAGATCCGAAGTTGATTTGTTCAAATACTTACATTTTAAAGGGAGTCTGTCACCTGATCTGAGCGTTTTAAACTGATCAGATCAGGTTATAGAGTGCTTTGCTCACATTCTAAAAGTACCTCCCTCGCCGAGATCTTCCAAAAAATACTTTTTAAACTGATGATAATGAGGTCTGGCAAGTGCCCAGGGGTGGCATTACTGCAGCAAGAGCCCAGGCCCCTCAGTGATGTGCCCAGAGAAACGCACCTCTTTCACCCCTCTGGCCCACCCTCGTATCCTATTATTACCTCCTCCGCAGGTCTCTGCGTTCCTCATCCACCAATTTGCTGAGACATCCTTCTAGTTGATTTTTGGGGACTACTTGCAATCTGCCGCTAAATTTCATGGACAATTTCAGCCATCCTGATCGATGGAGGCTTTGGTTTCTTTATGTTTGATGCCATTTCCGAATGAGACTCTGATTACAGTATGTAGTTGGTGGTTTTATTCCTGGGTACATTGTTGGCAAAGGTTTCTTGCATTTCCTTAATCGATCTGTTTCTCACACAGTCTTCCACAATCACTATTTACTGTTCCAGGGAGAACACCATCTTTCTGATACAATAGGCCACTTTTATCAAACGGAATAAATCAGTCTTAGTTGCCCATAGAAACCAATCAGAGCTCAGCTTTCAGTTCTTACAGGGCACTGAAAAAATGAAAGCAGAGCTCTGATTGGTTGTTATGGACAAGTAAAACTTTTTATAGTATATATCTACTGAGCTCTGTCTGGACTCTATGACTTTTTGATCATATTTTAGTACATTTTTGGGGTACGAGAAGCAATGAAAAAAATTACAAATTGGTAATTTTGACCTTTTTTTCCATTATGCCATTCACCATATTGGAAAAATATTTTTATATTTTAATAGCACTGGCGTTTTGGGTTGCGGTGATACCTATGATGTTTATATTTTTTGTTATTTAGGTATTTATATTTTTATTATACGGGAAGGGGGGGTGATTTGAACTTTTATATTTTTTTTATACATTTTTAACAGTTTTTTATGATGATTTTGAAGCTTATATATGAGTCTACAAAATCTATTTTTAATTTTGAACAATCATGTATTTTTAAACTGGACTTGAGAATTGCTCATTTCTTATATTGGTCTGCCATCTGGTGGCCAAAATAAGAATTGCATTTTGAAAGTTCTCACCCTCTTCAGCGAGGCTGAGCCCATTCAAATCAATTACTGGCATCCCCATTGGCCGCAGGGGACGCCGGTAACACTCCTGGAATGGGGGCAGGGTTGGGGAGCATTATCACTATTGGGTGTACTATAAGGGGCACTATTACTAGTGAGAGCAATCTGAGAGCACTATTACTATGGGAGGAACTATCAATATTTCACTGTTATTTCTGCAGTATAGTGTTTAAGGGTATTCAGGAGCACAGTGGACACAGTATTGGGAGTAGCAGCAAGATACTAATGCTGGGGCAGAGGAGGGTAATAGAAAAGTGAGGAATCTAAGATGTCTCTTTGTCAAACTCTGCAGAGACAAGAAATATATCATGGCGGTCTGGTCTAAATGAAGAAGATGAGGAAAGAGAGTGTCTACATCAGAGGAGACATCACTGGATATAAGAGGTATGTGCCGCTATATTACTCTGTATGTTTTGTAGCGCTATATGCAATATATTACAAGTATATCTTTAATGGAAGGGGTTAGGTTGGGAATTTGGTATGGGGGAGGGGCCGCCGTTTCAACTTTTGCCTCAGCAGAAAGGCTAGGTGCACCCCTGAAAGTAGTGAAAGTAGAATTTTTCACAGACCTACAGTCAGTAAAAAAATACTGATGTGTGAACAGACACAGTAAAATCAATGGCTAAGTGTTCCATCCGGTGAAAATGCAGAAAGCACACAATGTCTTACTAGGATCTCATATTGAAGAGAAGAATGAGAATGAAGTCTTACCAGGAATTCAATGATCACCGGCTTGCTCACTGGTTTTAATTTTGGAGTCACTGTAAAAATCCTGTATAGAACTTTGAAAGAAAGAAGAAATATATAAGTACCATGAGTATGAGGTTCGGGATTCATTTTATACTGTTTTAGGCCTCTTTCACACGAACGTTGTTTTTGCGGGCTCCGATCCGCATTTTTCATGCATTCATTTCTATGGGCCCGCAAAAAAACGTGTGCTGTTTGCATCCGTTGCTCCGTTCCGTAGCCCGCAAAAAAAAATAGAGCATGTCCTATTCTTGTCCGTATTTACAGACAAGAATAGTACTGTTCTATTAAGGGCCAGCTGTTCCGTTCCACAAAATATGGAATGCACACGGATGCCTTCAGTTGTTTTTGCGGATCCGAAATTTCCGGACCGCAAAACACAACGTTCGTGTGAAAGAGGCCTTATACTGCAATTTATTATGTATATTTTATATTGTGAATCTGCTTTCTTCAGTATTTACAGATATAGTATGCAGCAGTCTGAGGTGTACCTTGAAGCTCCTGGGTCCTAATATAAAATCTGTAACAGGGCCCCCATCTATCATGTTTCATTGGTGTCTTCTTATGTGGCACAGAGAGTCTTTTGTTCCCCCAAGCATCAGAGCTTCACTGTGATGGCCACTTTGACACCTCCTATAGCTGCACCCCTGCTTCAGGTTTACACTTGCTTTCCATATATACCATTGTGCCAGCCCATAATGTCCATAGACTCCCAAGAATAGTAGTCAAGTCACACTTTTGAATCTCTGCCCAAGCACGATGTTGTCCAATAGGGCACATTTTTTAATAAAGTGCTCAGAATGCTGTTCCAAAGCTTACCAAAGGTTCCCACTGGTCTCTATTTCCTGTTATTGGTTCAACAGACAGAAAATGACAGGGGATGACTGTTCAGCCAGTGAAATACTAAGTGATCAGGAAGTGGGGATCAGCCAGCTCCCGGTAAGGGCTCATTCACATCACCGTTCAGCCCTTCCGTTCCTAAACGGAGCAGGAGAGCGGAAAGGACGGATTCGGGACATAACTGAGCCGAACGGAGCCTATGGGACCCCATAGACTATAATGGGGTCCATTAGGTTTCCACTCAGAAGATCTGCGTGCACAACTTTTGTCTCTGCTCCAAAATCATCTGAGCGGAAACCTAACGGACCCCATTATGGTCTATGGGGTCCTTAGGCTCCGTTCGGCTCAGTTATCTGCCAAATCCGTCCTTTCCGTCCTCCTGCTCCTATAACAGAGCAGAAGAACAGAAGGGCTGAACGGTGATGTGAACGAGCTCTAAGTAGTAATTGGAGTAATACTGACCATGAAAAACTCTTTTCACTTACTCATAAAAATACATAAAACTACATAAAAGAAGTCCAACGTTCCTCAATAAAAAAAAAAGTCCATAAAAAATTACATTAAAGTATAAATATAAAACAGGCTCTATTGCTAAGTGTCTTTCAAGACCCCTGACTAGCTTTATTCAGCCTAAAATAACTCATCTGGGATCATATGGTCCCACTGAACCAATTAAAGGACCAGTTTTATCTCATTCATAAGAAAAACAACCTTCAATACACATAATTTATACAGCTATTTGTGGCAAATTTTCAATTAGAACCATGCATGACCATCTTTGTAATGCTCCACCAGATGTTACCTGTGAAAATAGTGGATGCATTTTTTTCTTATGGACATAATGCATAATAATGCAATGAACTGCCAGCTCTAGTCTGCCAGCTTTAGTGACGGATCGGAGGTGACAGAAGCCTCAGTCAGTTGCTGCAGCTCATGTTCATACAGCACAATGCTGCTTTCTGAGCATGAGCTGCTGAAAAGGACATCTCTGTGTCTGCGCATGGATGGAGGACAGGGAGCCAGAAAACTGAACTGTCTGGCCTACATCCAGATGCCTGGCCACCCTAATATATATATATACGTAAACATATACAGATGAAGTTCAGCTCAGTGTCGGTAGCCTTCTCCTCTTCTGTTCCTCCCCACTTATGAGCAGGGTCTGGGCAGCCTTTAAGAGGTGCAACTTAGCAAGATGGCATGTGCTCTGTCAGCACACCATGCAGACTGGCCAAGGCTGGTGGTAGGGGTCTCTGCACCAGCTTCACCCTCTACTAGAGCAGACAGGGCAGCTTCATTTCATTAGGAGGCCTGTCCAACGCTGGTGACAGCTGCAGGATATGGCTAAGCCCCCTAGTGTACTATGAAGCTCCAGGCCCCATACAGTAGTAGTAGCTGTACTGCCCTGATGGCGGTCCAGTCTATGAGGTTTGTACATCATTGCACTCTGTTTTTATCTACATTTATGTACATTTTACACAGCTTCCCAACTTTTTTAGAATTGGGACTGTGATTATAACACTGACTGTACCTGTAGATCCAGGGGTGTAGATGGGTTTGTCTGTCTGTATGAATATATATCCACTTTGAAAGGTCACAAGGACAACTTTCTCCAGAGAACAAGCAGCAGACTTTACAGTGACGTACACAAACTGTTTCTTATTTGGGTCTTTTTCCAAATTATTTGAGAGGATCTGAAAAAAATGTCATAATGGATATCTGAAGAGGATGAAATGAGGGAAAAGACTACAACTCTTACCCAGATCTATTAACCACCACTTATAATCTACAAGGAGAGTTTCTGTCTCTACAGATTCTGAAAATCAAGCCCATTGATTTCAGTGAGAACTGTTTAATACTTCATTACTCTTTTGGTAGCACTAGGGAGTTTAACACATCATCCATCTGATCTAACGCACTCATCAGCAATGCTTGTTCCTAGTAGCATAACTAGAGTGCTATCAGCCCCTGGGCAAACCTTGGATCCACTTAAACCAACACCCACCCACCCCCACCCTGTGCCCGGTTACACCCTTTGTGTCCGTGATTGTTACACCCCTGGTCCCTGAGCCCCCAGTTAATGTACCCTACTGCCCCCCAGTAGTATCCCCAGTAGTGTCACCCACTGCCCCCCAGTAGTGTCCCCTACTGCACTCAGTAATTTCCCAAGTAGTGTCCCCCCACTACCCCCAGTAGTGCCCCCCACTAGTACCCCCACAGCCCATGGTAGTGTCCCCCACTGCCCCAATTAGTGCCTCCCACAGTCCCTATTAGTATCCCCCACAGCCCACAGTCTTCATGTAATAGGGCCCAGCATTTTCACTGCACTTAAAGGGGTTATCCAATCCTATAAAATGCCCCCCCCATATGCCGGGCCCCTCACATTAAATATACTTATCTGGCTCCCTGACCCCTGCACCGCTCCTGGTCCCCGGAGTCGGTGGAGCAGCCAATGGCAGGCTGGGACAGGGATAAGCCACCCTAGCGAGGGAAGTTCTTCCCCATCCCCGCCTGCCATTGGCTGCTCCAACACTCCAACACCCCCTTCAAAGCAGCAGCGCGGGGTTAAGTATATTCCCTATGAGGGGTCCGGCATATGGGGGGCATTTTATAGGATCACCTGCAGTCTCCAGGATCAGGCCCCGATGCTACCTTGCTAAATAAGCGGGTGGGCGGAGCCTATCTAACATTGGTTAGGCTTCTCCCACCTGCTTAATTTGTGACAACTTTTAATAAGGCAGTTTCGGGACCTGATGTTGGAGACTGGAGTGCATATCATGCAGGTGAGCTGAGTGCTCTGACAGGGCCCGGCACTAAGTACAGTGAAAGTGCTGGGCTCCGTTACATGTGAGCACAGCAGGCCCCTTTCCTCCCGCCGGTCACGATCACAGTAATTTGGAGAAGTCAATTACATGTTTGGATGGAACCAAATCTGGAAGTCAAAGTCATAGCTAGAAGAAGAAATAGAATTAGTGCTTCCTGACCTAGGCCATGAAGTTGAAAGATAACCAGGAAAAACATCTAGAAAGGTACTGAAGCTTTAACCAGAGGGCATCAAGAATCGGGAGTAAATATCTGCTCATTGTAGAGATGAGTGGCTGGCAACCATTAGTGGCAAACATCAGGAAACATGGGTTACTAGTAGTGTTGAGAGAATCAAAGTGAACTTCGATTCAAATTATAGGAAAAATTTGACTCGTCACAAAGCTGTATTTCCTCCCGCCTTGTGGTAACGAATCAATTTTTCCTGAAATTGCCTTAAAAAACAAAAAAATACATTCTCGCCTCATCCATTTGCTTGTGGAAAGGACTTTGTGACCAGCTTGATTGAAGAAAATGTGTCAAATATTGCAGGCACTGACATGTGACATTACCACGTCAGCACACACGAGATTTTGTGCGTTCTCTTCTATCAAGATGGCATGATGTTCTCTCTGCAAGCAAATGTAGGAGGTGTGTATTTTTTGTTTTAAACCTCTGATTAACCCCCTGAAAGGCATCAATGTGACTGCCAGGTGCCGCAATCAGCACTGAACGCGGCATCTGAGCGGTTCCCCATCATTACGCCAGCTACATACAATGAAATGCAATTTGTGACTAAGTAATTTGTAACAAGTCGAATTTCTTTTCAAATCAAATTTTTGATAACTTTGCTCATCTGTAGTTACCATCACAAAAAGGAATAAGAGATAAGCAGTGTGCCACCCATAGATGCCAAAGACCGCAATCTTACCGTCAACTTAACATCTCCAAAGTACCGGTTATTGCTGTTGACAGAGACGTTGGTTGAAACGAAAGTGAATTTCTTCATGGGAAAGTCTTGGATTATGATTTCAGCATCAAACGCAGAACCGTGTCCATCTACTATAATGGTCTCCTCGCTGTCCACACGCAGCACATTGGTTGTTATCAGGCTGCATCTAGTAGGAAAAATAGATAAAGAGAAAAGGTCAATATCTGAAATCTGCAGATACTGAATAACCCCTGTTAGATTATTTAGTACCCCAGACCTGAGGTATTGACATAATCTATTGTGTTCTTTAATTGCTGTATTTTTACTGTATATGCTTTATATGTAATGTGAGTTGTACTATTTCATTTGATCCAGCAGGGGAGGTACTGGTTCGCAATGGCTGGCTGCAACAGGATTAACCACCTTGTCCCACTCCTCCTGGTAGAGTGGTCTGGTCCAACTTTTACATTCTGGTCAGGAGTGGTCTGGTCAGGAACTTTCACATCCAAACCCAGTGCAGGCTGGGTTTGGACGTGAAAGTTCCTGACCTGATAGTGGAGGAGCTGGGAAGTAGCTCACACAGAGCACCCACTCCTAGGAACCGTATCCAAGTTCAGGACCCAGTTATCCCTCTCCTGCCAGAGAGTTGGGAAGTAGCTCACAGAGCACCCACTCTCATGACCCTGCCAGAGAGTTGGTATGTACCTTGTAGAGCACCAACTCTCCAGAACCATACCCAAGACACTGTTGTGAGGTGAGGGACTACAGCTAAGACACCCATCACCAAACAACTACTAGGTCAGTTTCACTTACTGTAAGTGTAGAACTGCAGCCATCTAACCTACAACCATAGCTCCTCAGCTGGTGCTAGAGAAGAATTGCATTGAAAGCCTGTGTTTCTAGTTCTAAGTTGCACTTAGTGAAAAGGACTTTGTTACATATAACTATTGCTTAATTTTTTCAGTACAATTACTTTTAGTGCAATGGACCCCAGGGAACAGTGCCCTGAGATAGGACACTGTGACACTACCACTCTTATCTTCTATACCTCTTATCTATCTATCTATCTATCTATCTATCTATCTATCTATCTATCTATCTATCATCTATCTACAGTTTATCTATCTCCTATTATCTCTATTATCAGAGTATTATTAATCTTTGTTTTATGGTCTACCAAAGTATAAGGCAAATTTGGAAGCTTAGGTTATCATGGGTTATCATGGGTTATCCCATGATTAAGGTAAAAAATGAAAATCAGACATCATATATTCCATCACAGTCTCTTTCTAACAAAGCTAGAACCAGTATCTCACATGGATCCAGAGATCTCCCCATTCATTGCTTGGCTAGATTTATATCAGGTTGGCAATTCAAAGGAAGTGTCTTTTCTACTGCAGCTCAGGGGGCGTGTCCATGCTCTCCTCTATCACAGATCAGGGCCGTGTCCATGCTCTCCCTATCACAGCTCAGGAGGCGTGTCCATGCTCTCCCTATCACAGTTTAGGGGCGTGTCCATGCTCTCTCTATCACAGCTCAGGAGGTGTGTCTCAGCTCTCCCTATTACAGTTTAGGAGGCGTGTCCATGCTCTCCCTATCACAGTTTAGGGGCGTGTCCATGCTCTCTCTATCACAGCTCAGGGGGCGTGTCTCAGCTCTCCCTATCACAGCTCAGGGGGCGTGTCTCATCTCTCCCTATCACAGCTCAGGAGGCATGTCCATGTTCTACCTATCATAGTTCAGGGCCGTGTTCATGCTCTCCCTATCACAGCTCAGGAGGCGTGTCTCAGCTCGCTCTATCACAGCTTAGGAGGCGTGTCCATGCTCTCCCTATGACACTTCAGAGCCGTGTCCATGCTCTCCCTATCACAGCTCAGGAAGCAGTTGAAGTATGAAACTGAGCATGTGTGACCTTCTCAGTGAGCCGGAAAAGGAAATACAAATACATTGTATTGAATAACTCAGTGGTTATGCTAAATTTTTAGCTATATACAATTAAAAAAGTATTCAGATCCCTGTGCTGGTTTGAAAACTGTAGAAAATTTTTCGTGCAACCACCCCTTTAAGTTTGTGCACAAGCTATTTTGTAAGATTGACTAATTAAGAAACAGTTGAATAATATATCTATTGATAGATAGATAGATAGATAGATAGATAGATAGATAGATAGATAGATGAACTAAATGGATCTATGTCTTTTTAGCCTTATAAACAATGTTACTATGAGATAGATAATGTCATATTATTGATTGCTGTGATATCTTTTTATTTTTGTCAACACAACCCCTCCATCTGACACCACCTAATACTCGGAGTACAGATTACATTGTGTATGATAGATAGATAGATAGATAGATAGATAGATAGATAGATAGATAGATAGATAGATAAATAGATAGACTCTAGATGTATAGGATCAGGTGATACTCACGGTGGCTGCGCATAGGACCCAATGAGTCCATATAGTAGAAGAAGACAGAAAGCTCTGAACCCCATGATGCTTCCTGGGGTATGTGATGTTTGCAGACATGGAGGGGGTTTATAAAGGATTTTAGACTGCGCTCTCACCTTGACCGTATAGAAGTTTTCATCATAAACTGAAAAGATTTAAGGTTAAGGTACTGTACAGTAAGTAAACATTTGGCTGTGGGACAAATACAGGAATGCAAAATCAACACTGCCGGGAAATCACCCAGCTCCAGCAAAAAAGACCATTGCTCAATCCAGTGCAAAGTGAGAGGGAAGAAAAAGAGTGGATTATAATAATTATAGTAAAACAATGGACCAATGTAGCATGCAATATATAATACAACTAATGCAGAAAACTTAATCAAAGCCCTTATTCCCCACAGATGCCAAGGAACTGAAGAACATGCTCCTAAAGCATCCCCCCCATCACCCAAAAAACAATCATAGAAGGATTGGTCCAAATCTGGCATCTCTTATCCCCCTTCCCTACAGGATGTGTGAATACACAGAGACAATTGTTAAATCCATCTTCTAAAAAGCATATGCAACGTGCTACCTTCAGGGGCCAATCATGTCCCCAGGGTTTTTAGGAATTGGCGAGTGGTGATGCGGCCTTATCACGATGCTCCTACCTGTATACCGTCGTTTCCCAGGGTTAGGCTCCGAAGCAATAAAGGGGATAGTTGTCGGAAATGGAGAATAAGTCGAGTCCAGACTTGGTCAAAGTTTAACAGCTTTACTTGAATAAACTTGCATCCAGACAATATTAAACTTTCTCTGGTTCCAGCAGGTTTTGGGGTAAACTGGCAGGCAAACTTGAATACCTTGCTTTATCTTTCTGGCTTCCGACTGGTAGCTACACTTTAGGACTGTTCTGGTACCTTTTGAGTGGGGTTCCTTTGGCTGTTGATCCCCTCGCAATAGTCCATAAACTGCAAGGAATCATGGTGTTTCCCCGGAAGACTCACTGCACCATCTTGCCTTGTCTGCTTCCAACACTAGACTTGACTAGACTACACTGACTATATCTTCCTACAACCCCTCCCTTGGTCCTAGGTCTAGTCCACTTCTGCCAAAAACAGGGGAGAATGGAATGGTAAGTACTATTCTATCCAAAGATCTATCTCTGCCAGATACATTGCCACCTGCTGGACAACCAGGCACAGTGCATGAACATAACAATACTATTATGTTTCATAACAATACTATTAAGGTACAGTGCCAAAGGACCTGGAATCAAGTACACAGATTACATTATTTGTTGGCCATTAGAGACAGTAGCGGGTTGTAGAAATGGTAGTGCCTGCTCTAGGGTACTACACATAAAGGAGATATTATTAAATGGGACAGAGGGTCCATACTGAAGAAAGAATTGACACTTCTCAGCTAGTTGAAGGGCAGGGAAGAGCACATATCTCATAGGGCCCCATAGCAAAATTTAGTATGGGTTCTCTGCCCCACCAGGGTCCAAGTATACGTCTGTCAAATACAGGTGATACAGAACTTAATGAACAATGCTCAGGCCCCAGGTTTCTGACAAATTTACAATTATTTTTATTAAATGGAAGAAATTTTGATTTAAAAAATTACTATTAAAAAGTTGCCCTCAGCCTCAATCTACATCTGCTGCTTCCCTTCACATGATATTTTACAAAACTGTGAGTTGAGCTTCGACTCCCCCTGGGTCATGTAGCAGTCGAGTGGTCTGCCTCCATAGAAGGTACACCACTGGGGCATGAGTCTATTTCTGTGTTAACTGTTTGAAACTGGCAATTAAGTGAGACCGCCCACTGGACTCCTAAGTACAAAAAGAGCAGAAAATGTGATCAATAAATTTCATGTGTGGCACAGCTGACAGGGGGTTTTGGACACATGCGTGGTGAATGAGCGAGCATGAAAGTTGTGCCCAAATTATCAGCAACAGGGTTGGCTTTGGACTTAACCATGCAGTGCCCCAAGATTCAAGTAGGGGCCCCCTGACAGAGCAGGGAGGGTGTCAGCAGCAGCAGTGGTGTTAACAGTGACAATAGTGGCCCCATGGCAGAGTGGGGAGGGTGGCAGAAGCAGTGAGAGTAGTGGCCCCATGAGAGAGTGGGGAGGATGGCAGCAGTGGCAGGAGCAGTGACAATAGTGGTCCATGACAGAGTGGGGAGGGTGGCAGCAGTGGCAGTAACATTGACAATACTGGCCCCATGACAGAGTGGTAAGGGGGGAATGCAGCAAGACTGTGTTCACATCACTGTTTATTTTTCCATTTTTTTGATCCGTCAGAAGAACCAAAAACTAAAAAAAAGCCTTTGATCAGTCATTGTAAGCCAAAACCAGGAGTGGGTCCAAAACAGAGATAAAATGTAATAGAAATATTTGCATGTCTTCTGTGTTTTAGACCCATCCCTGCTTTTGGCTTACAAACACCAATCAAATACTGATACAAAATACTGATCATATGAGAGAGGCCTTAAAGGGAACCTGTCACGTGAAAAATGCATTTTCACCCACCAACAGTGCCTCATAGTAGCTCGCAGTCTGATAATAATCATCTGTTTCTTGCTGTAGTCCGATGTTGCATAAGCTCAAAAAAATGTTGTTTTATTCTCCGTCAGAGCTATATTGGCAGTCCTCTTAAAATCAAGAGTGTGCTCTGTACTCGGGCGCGATCCCATCTCCTGCTGCTGCTGTTAGCTGGGTTTCAACAGAGTCAGCAGGAGATGGGATCAGGTTACGAGTACAGAGCGCACCGCGCATGCACAAGGCTTTAGCAATCGCAGCCGAAGTACAGTCTGTCACTCTCAGGCAAGAGGGGGCGTGGTTACCTTGACTTGTAGCAAGGAGGCCACTGCCCCCTTAAAGGGGTTGTCCGGGTTCAGAGCTGAACCCGGACATACCCAGGTTTTGACGCCCGCAGCCCTCCTGAACAGGGCATCGGAGCATCTCATGCTCCGATGCCCTCCCTTGCCCTGCGCTGGATCGCGCAGGGCAAGGGCTATTTTGTTTATAAACATTGGCAGAGCCCGGTACATCACCGGAACCCGGCTAAATTCCGGAACCGGGCTAATTAGCGCAGGGCAAAGGAGGGCATCGGAGCATAGGATGCTCCGATGCCCTGTTCAGGCAGGCTGCCTGGGTGAATTGAAAGGTATGTCCGGGTTCAGCTCTGAACCCGGACAACCCCTTTAACTTTAAGAGGACGATAAGTTATCAATATTAAAAGCCTGGAAAAACCTTTAGTACCGAGGTACAGTAATTCTATGTGTAAACAAACAGATTAACTGTGAACGTGCAAGCAATTCAACAAGATGCACTATGTTCTCTCTACAGTGTCTAAAAACTCTCCCTACAATCTCCCTACACTGTCCCTACACTATCCCTGCACTGTCCCTATTTGCTACAAAGAAAAGCTTTCTAAAACACTCTCCCTAGAGCTTGTCACATTTTTCAGCTCACAGTGAAATGATGGAAATCGCTCAGGATAAGGCTTTTTATAGTGCTGTGACATCACAGGGGAGCTGTTGATTGGCTGGCTGCACAGAATTATTGCATTCCCTTCTTACTTTCACTTTGTAACATGTGCAGAAGCCATTTCAGAAAACATCTGATTCGTTACCACGAAGTGCAAGGAAATTTGGATTCATGGCGAATTGAATTTTTCCTAAACTTCCCCTTCGGATGCAATGATTCACTCAACACCACTCTTATCTATTATTTCCTCATACATATAATTACAATTTACTTTCCTAATTAAATGTAGAACATCTGAAGTTTATCACTTTATTGCCAGTCTATCCTTCATGGTATTTCCTCGCTAATTCTCATAGCAAAACGGCTCCGTGTGAGTGGCAAAGCTTCAGATTAGTTTTGGGAAATTTTTGTGAAATTCTTAATGGTCCCAGTCTGTTACTAATCAATTTGCTTATCCTTAGTACAGACGATAAGCGACAGGTCAGATTCAGCACACAGTAACGCAAGATATGAATGTGGATACTTAGGTGGACACAACAAAGAGCAAGCAGGTAAAAACACAGTCCAAGAACTAACACAGCGTCCAGAGGAAACCAGTTGTGTCAGGTGAGCAGTGTCTGTATAGTCAATGTAACTTTACAAAGGTAACATAGGACACCCAACTTGGCACCAGGACAGAGTCCAGAGGAAACAAGCTGGGTCCGGTGAGCAGAGTCTGTAGTTCAGGTGACTTGGCGATAACAACATAGGATAGCTGAGTTGACACGTAGAATGGCAGAGTCAAATTGCAATAACGATGCAAGGCAGGGTGGCATCAAGAAATGTACCAAATGAAAGTTGACTTGCCTAGAAATAGTTAAACAGTAGCAGGGCTGTGTCCATGCAGCAATGAAGCGAGCAGAAGGGCACAAGAAAGAAATGTAACAGGAACCTACATGGATTGGCTAGGAAGACCAGTTGGACTGTCATCAGACGTGACAGAAAACTGGTTACCACGCAGGAAAGAATATGGACACTAAGGCCCCTTTCATACGAGTGAGTCCCACGTATCGGACTCACAGGGTGTGTCAGGGAGAGTACCCATCCTGACCTCCTAGCACTGACCGGGTTGCATAGCATTATATTGATTTATGATGCCATGTAACCCTTATAGGTCTGGAATGTATTGGTTAACACTGACAGCATTATGTGTTATTGGCATGCCTTATCACTGTGGATTTTTCCAATTAATTCCACTTAATTATATGTAATTATGTAAATTCACTGAGCTAATTGCTTAACCCCTTCAACCCCGGGCCTGTTTTCACCTTCCTGACCAGGCCATTTTTTGCAAATCTGACATGTGTCACTTTATGTGGTAATAACTTTGGAACGCTTTTACTTATCCAGGCCATTCTGAGATTGTTTTCTCATCACATATTGTGCTTCACGACAGTAGTAAATTTGTGGCAAAATATTTGATTTTTATTTATAAAAAAAATACCAAATTTACCAAAAATTTGGACAAATTTCCAAATTTCAATTTCTCTACTTTCAAAATATATAGTAATACCTCCAAAAATAGTTATTATTTCACATTCCCCATATGTCTACTTTATGTTGGCATCATTTTATAAATGTCCTTTTACTTTTTTAGGGCGTTAGAAGGCTTAGAAGTTTAGAAGCCATTTTTCAAATTTTCAACAAAATTTCCAAAACCATTTTTTTAAGCACCAATTCAGATATAAAGTGATTTTCAGTGGCTTACGTAATGGAAACCACCCATAAATGACCCCATTTTAGAAACTACACCTCTCAAATTATAAAAAAACTGCTGTTACAAACTTTGTTAACCCTTGAGGTGTTCCACAAGAATGAATGGAAAATGGAGGTGAAATTTCAAAATTTCACTTTTTTGGTAGATTATTCATGTTAATAATTTTTTTCTTGCAAAAATGTACATTGCTCTGATTTTGCAGTTTACAAAAATACCCCATATGTGGTGGTAAACGTCTCTATGGGTTTGTGGCAGTGGTCAGAAGGAAAGGAGCGCCATACGGATTTTTGAGGCAGATTTTGCTAGAATGGTTTTTAGGCACCATTTTGTAATTAAGAGACCCTGACGTACCCCTACAGTGGAAACCCTCAAAAAGTGACCCCATTTTGGAAACTACACCCTTCAAAGAATATATTTAGGGGGTACCGACCACTTTGACCCCCTAAGCGTTTTACGGAATTTGGAAACAGTTGGCTGTGAAAATGAAAAGTTTCATTTCTTCCAATAAAATGTTGCTTTAGCCCCACATTTTTCATTTTCACAAGGGGTAACAGGAGAAAAGCACCCCATAATTTGTTCCCCATTTTCTCCTAAATACAGCAACACCCCATATGTGGTGGTAAACTGCTGTGGGGGCACATGGCAGGACTCAGAACAGAAGGAGCGCCATATGGATTTTGCAGCACAGATTTTGATAGATTGGTTTGCGGGAGCCATTGATTTTTATTTTTTTGAGTTATTGTCCTATGTGGGGGCTCAATTTTTGCAGGATGAGGTGAAGTTTTCTTTGGTACCATTTTGGGGTACATAAGACTTTTTGATCGCTTGGTATTACACTTTTTGTGAGTCAAGGTGAAAAAAATAGCTGTTTTGGCATAGTATTTTTAAAAAACTTTTTACAGCATTCACCTGAGGTGGCAAATCATATGATATTTTTATACAGCAGGTTGTTACGGACACGTCAATACCCAATATGTCTAACATTTTTATTTTTGGAAAGTTTTACACATTAGATGCATTTTTGAACAGAATAAAATCTTTTTTTTGTGTTGCTATTTTCTGAGAGCCATTTTTTTTTATTTTTTGGGCGATTGTCTCAGGTAGGGTCTAAATTTCTGCGGGACGAGATGACGGTTTGATTGGTACCATTTTGGGGTACATACGCTTTTTTGATCGCCTGCTATTACACTTTTTGTAAGGGAAGGTGACCAAAAAAAAAGGCTGTTTTGGCACTGTTTTTTTTTTTTTTTTATTGCGTTCACCTGGCGGGGTGGATCATATGATATTTTTATAGAGCCGGTCGATACGTACGCGGCGATACCTAATATGTCTATTTTTATTTTTTTCACTATTTTTTACAATTTTTTTATATTATTTTGTGAAAAGGACGCCTTTTTTTGGAACTTGAAACTTTTTTTTGTAAAACTTTATTTTTTCACTTTTTTTCACTTTCTTTTTTACACTTTTTTTAGTTTTGGGGTCTAATCCCCTTTACAATGCATTACAATACTTCTGTATTGTAATGCATTGGCTGGAAGTGTATTACACACAGTAATACACTTCCAGCTTACTGCCTGTGAGATCCAGGGGGCTGGATCTCACAGGCTTCCGTAGATAGCAGCCAGATGCCTAAGGAAGGCATCCAGCTGCTATCTAAGCCATCGGGTCCCCGTCACAGCAGTGCGGGGACCCGATGGACACCCCTTCCCACCGCCCGCATCGCATGTGCCGCGGTCAGCGCTGACTGCAGCACATGAAGGGTTAATACGCCTACATCAAACAGCCGGCCCCCCACAGCTGATCGGGCGGGCGCAGCTCCTGCACCCGCCCGATCAGCGCGCCGTAGCAGTACGGCGCTGGTCGGGAAGTTACTTCCCGCAGCGCTGTACATGTACGTCGCTGGTCGGGAAGGGGTTAAAGGGGTTTTGCCACTTCGACAACTGGCATTTATGATGTAGAGGAAGTTAATACATGGCACTTACTAATGTATTGTGATTACCCATATTGCTTTGCTGGCTGGATACATTTTTTCCATCACATTGTACACTGCTCATTTTCATGGTTATGACCACCCTGTAATCCATCAGTGGAATAGTCGTGTAGTTGGCAGAAGGCCCATAAGGGTCAGAGATACCAGTGCAAAGCATCAAGGGGTGAAGCAATACTCATAGTTCGTAAACGGGTAGAGGTCAGGGCAAGCAGAGTTTGTGCAAATCCATGAAAGTAATCCAGGGTCGGTAATGTAGAGAGGACAAATTCGGGGCAGGGAACAGAGTATCAAAGTCGGTGAACAGACAAAAGTTGGGTACACGAGCAGACAATCAGAATAGCATACCTTCACTGCTAGACTAGTAAACGAGAAACCTAAGCTCAGACAATGAGTTAGAGGGCAGTCCAGACTCCAGCATTTATAGCAGAAGCTGAATAGCAATTAGAAGCTGCTATGCAACTGCACACAGAGCATGGAGAGGATGGGAGTGGTAGTGATGGCAAAAATGGGAGTAAAAATAGTTCAATGAATAACGTTCCCAATAAAAGTAGCAGGGCAGTGAAGACCACTGGCCACCGATGAAAGAACAGGGCCCAGTGTCTGACCCACAGTGGACCCCAAAATTCCAGGAGACACTGTCATTACTTACTTAGATTTTCCCAATGAAATTCACTATATCTTACCATGTAATTTATCATCAGATCATTCTCCTATTAGAACATTTTATTGTAGCATTATTGCTATCTATACTCTGTCCATGAAAGGTCTACTAAGGTTTTTCATAGGATCCTGAAGGACACATATTGTTCCAGTTCATATTCGCTATTCCCAGAGTCAGTGGCGGCATAGTCTTTGGTGTATGATCATGGGACCATGTCTGGAGGTAGATTGCATGGTATTATGGCTATCACTAGTTATAATAATGTTTTGTTATGTTCCACTTAATAATTGAAATCAACAGTGGTAGATACAAATCAACCAAAGAAAACTCTTCCTTCAGATTTACAAGCAAAGTTGACAATTTATGCCAGCCATCCAGTAGAAAGCACCACACCTCTATGATAAAATTTAACACACCATGGTGGGGAAGATTTATCAAACTGGTGTAAAGTAGAACTGGCTTAGTTGTCCATAGCAACCAATCAGATTCCACCTTTCATTTATCACAGCTTCTTTGGAAAATGAAAGGTATAATCTGATTGGTTGCTATGGACAACTGAGCCAGTTTTACTTTACACCAGTTTGATAAATCTTCCCCCAATTTTTTATGTTTACACTAGCAACATATCTTAATGGCCAAAAAGCTCTGTAAAAGCATTTATTTATCCATACAAATGGCAATAAAATTAAAGGCATGTTCTGTAACACCCAAACCAAGTCCTTTCTGAATTTGTTCGTTTCATCTTTAGCTGGCTTCTTCTGAGGCATAAACTCTGACACCACAGTAGTCAATATACATATAATCTGTCTATAAAAACAGTACAATGTTCTTGTCTTCATTGCCATGAGTTACTAGTTATTCCACTCATACTCCTACTCTTTCTCCACTTTGGCGTGAGTCATCCGTAATGGAATATGAATAGACGCTCAGCAATTCGCTGAAGTTGCTGCCATACTACTTAGTGGATTCAGCTGCCTTTATGGAACTGATGATGTGTGCTTAGCCTCAATGGAAGATACTTAGCTGCCATTATTTCTCCAAAACACCACTACATTTGTTTCAGCCTGGTTCCTACACCAGGGACTTATCCACCTCCTCCGCTTCCACTACCTCTCCACTATATTGAAGAGTTGCCATGCTGTCTTAAAACTGATGAGCCTGGGGGTGAGAAGCCACAGACAAATCTGTACTCCACAAGTGTACAAAACATCACATTTGTCGAAATGACAAATGCATAGATCCATAAAAGTCTTCACACATCTGTGGGTGAAGCCGATGACTAGCTCTTTCTTTAAGTGTCTATTTATTGTTGACCTGATCATGCCACTGCTACTGTCAGCCTGCCATTATGTTCAGTGCTATATGGCTGCTGCTGCCACTGCCACTATGATTACCCCTACACAGCTGTACATCTACTGCCTTGTCTGTTAGGTTCCATGCCGTGCTGCTTCTAGTGCCACTACAATTGCTGCCACTACTACCCCTACACAGCTAACCACTTCTACATCCACATTGTACTGCTGTTGCTCCCAAAAAAGGGAGCATTTTTGGACACTTGTTCAGAGAAAGCCACTGTTTCTTCTGACATTAACATTTGGGTATACATTAAGGCATACTATTTGGACACTTCCTCAGAAGAAGCTGCTGCTTCTTCTGACACTTCCGTGTGTGTGTATAAACATATGCTGGAATCTTCCCATGTTAACTCGGAATTTTTGGGCCGCTTGTTCAGAACAAAGCAAAAAATAAACCCTCATATGGGATACAAATGGAATGGAACAGAAAAATTAAAAAATTATGGCTCTGGGAAATGAAACAAAGGAAAATTGTTGGGTCTGTAAGGGGTTAATTTTTGGTAGCCATCACTGATCATTCTGGGGCAATGACAGAACATAATAGTACTATAGTAGTAGCTTTATTTATTTATTTATTGCATGTACATGTAGTCTAGAAATGATGACATAGCTTATCCCAGTCCTTATATTCATAACCATGTCCTTTACTTAGATTACTACGCCCACAAATACTGTGGCCACTAGTCATCTGCACAGCTTACAACCTCACATACTAGATCCTACAGTATTGCTGGGAAGAACTGTAACCTGTAGAAGACAGTAACATAAAATACCTTGTAGCAGCATGACCAGAGGGGAAACAAATCAAATGTTTGCCTGTGTTATGTATGGATGTGACTCCTCCAGAAACAGATGGTCTTTGTAGTCAGTCTCTGTAAGGAAGGGAAGGCCCTTAAAGCACTTTTGGATTCATTGCTTTATACTATAAAACATTTATCTGTACTTATTATATGCAATCAGATAAGAGGATCGCCAATGGTCTTCCCTTGCCAATTTTAGGAGTCCTATTGCAGTTCATGAATAATAGAAGGAGAGATGTGAAACCATTGGTCAGAAACAACCTTTATTGATGTAGTCATTCTTGGCATATACAATGAGAATATGAAAATGGGGATGTTCAATGAGAATACGAAAATGGGGATGAGGGGTCAGGAGTCCAAAATAATTTAACTGATACATCCACGGAAATCCATCTCATCAATAAAGCCAAAAAATTCATCACAGAGTTTAGCGAACTCAGCTTTCTGGCAATCCCGGTCACTTGGCCACATCTCAATCCACGTGTCCTTGGTTATCATGTAGGCAAATCTGTAGGGGAACCAAAATTATCAGTGTGGGACAAGTCCAGAACATCTAAGTAGAGCCACTAGGATCTTTTATCCTTAAATTCTACTATGTACATGATTATCTAGTCCACTGCAGTGGCCAATAGAAAGCCTAGAGATCTGATGGTGGCCAATACATTCCACTAGCAGTAGGACATCCACTGATCATAAAGTGATAACATATCCTAGCAACATGCCATTACTTTACAAGATTGGAATACTTCTTTAAACTCTCGAGGACTGTCTTTGGATATAGCCATCTTTTTTATATGGTCTTACTTTTGCTTTCTTTTTCTTTCACGATAACGCACAATAATGTGTGAAGCTTTGATTTTTGCTGGACAAGCTGACCTTTGTCCTGAACATTCTCATCTATGCCACTTTTCACGTTCTTAAAGAGGTTTTTTCATCTTACATATAATCCACTTGTAGAAAAAGTTTGTAATATACTTATTGTCCAGAAGTTGCATGGATTGGCCTCACAGCAACCCAGTACCCGGATCAGCCTCAGAGGAACTCCTCTTCTGAAAATCCTGCTTCTGCCAATGTAATGTCTCAGGTTTTCCCCTTGGACTATGGATGGAACGCAACTTACGCTGTGGACAGGGCCAGAAATGTGGTGGATGAAGGAGTTTACACGTGCACCAATGAGAGGAATAGTTCTGGCTCCATTTGCAGCTCAGGTGTTATATCATCCAGAGTCCAGGCTGAAAACTTGGTAAATGACATGATGTCAGAATTAGGGTTGCACGATATACCGAACTATCGGTTCGGTATCGATACCTAGATCCATACCGAAGCCCGATATCACATTATTCTGCCGTCCGATATTTTGTGTTAAGCTGTGCACTCCCACCCTCTCCGGGAGACCTAGGGAGCAGTAGCCTGCTGGTTTTTGCCCAGACAGGTGAGAAGCTTACCCAGTTATAGGCAGAGGGATGGGCACAGGGAACAGGTGGACTTCTTCCCTGGTAAATGACACATGCCTGACCATGTAGATCACATACACTTTACATTCTACACTTCTCTATGTAACTAATAAAAGCATCATTAAAGGGGTATTCTGGGCACCAGGAGGCCCTGTCCCTAATAAGTATGTGACAAATTTACACAACTTTGTCATATACTTACCTTCCCTGCAGTGTCCATAGACACAAGAGGTGGTCATCTGTGTGGTCACGTATCTGCATGCCCGCTTTTTTAAAGAGCGGTACAAGCTGCACACCCCGAACCACTGTCTGTTCTAGCGGCGGGCACATGGTTACGTGACATCACGTGGATGCCCGCCACTCATGTTTCGGACGTCAAGGGATCCCTGTTCATGAACACTGCAGGGAAGGTAAGTATATGGCAAAGTTGTATAACTTTGTCATATACTTATTAGGGGCAGGGCCTCCTGGTGCCCGGAATACCCCTTAAAGCTTACCTACCGTCATAACCTTTTCCTAGCAGCCCCAACTGTTCCTATCTAACCTATTTCTAAATATATTCTATTAAAAATATTGCCCCCCCCTTCCCATTTTACTCCAGGGGGGTCTGTGGCAGCAGTCTTCAGTCCATATTCCAGCCGCTGTAGGGTTAACACAGCTGGAATACGGAGTGCCGGGTCCTTGGTTTTTGAAGGACCTTCGGTGATGTCAGCTGCCTCTTCTGATTTGCTGTATGAGGCTGCTGACATCACCGAAAGTCCTTCAACCACTGAGTTCTTTCAGGTCCTGTCTGTCCCATCACTGTAAGATCCTGTCAGGTCCTGTCCCATCACTGTAAGATCCTGTCAGGTCCTGTCCCGTCACTGTAAGATCCTGTCAGGTCCTGTCCCGTCACTGTAAGATCCTGTCAGATCCTGTCCCGTCACTGTAAGATCCTGTCAGGTCTTGTCCCGTCACTGAAAGGTCCTGTCAGGTCCTGTCCCGTCACTGTAAGATCCTGTCAGGTCCTGTCCCGTCACTGTAAGATCCTGTCAGGTCCTGTCCCATCACTGTAAGATCCTGTCCGGTCCTGTCCCGTCACTGTAAGATCCTGTCCGGTCCTGTCCCGTCACTGTAAGATCCTGTCCGGTCCTGTCACGTCACTGTAAGATCCTGTCAGGTCCTGTCACGTCACTGTAAGATCCTGTCAGGTCCTGTCCTATCACTGTAAGATCCTGTCAGGTCCTGTCCTATCACTGTAAGATCCTGTTAGGTCCTGTCCCGTCACTGTAAGATCCTGTCAGGTCCTGTCCCGTCACTGTAATGTTTTTGAGGTCTTGTCATGTCCTTTACTGTCCAACCTAGGCCTTATTTTTGGAGAATTTGTGTGTGTCTATCTATCAATTTTTCTGTCTGTCTATAGCCATTGTTATATCAGCCTATCCATCAATGAGGAATCCAAACATAGACAGGGATCTATGTAGAAATACCTCACCTGTAGACACACTGGAGTAAATAAATATATTAAAGGTAGACCGATGCCCTCATAGACTATATAAAAAGGACATTGACTCCTTAAAGCGGGACTACTACCTGGTTAGACATCTCTATTCTGGTGGAAGTCTCTGATAGCTCAAGACACGGCGACCCTGGCACTAACTTTATTGGCAGCACAAAGGCCGTGGTTTCCGTGACAAATCAGTTTTAATCCATATACAAATGAAGTGCTCCAGTGTACTGGGGGTTGTCTTTGAGCCCTGTGCACTTCTCTCAGCCCCGGCAGCACACCTATAGTGCACTAAGGACTCAAGAACGCCCCCTTCATTTGTATATTGATTAAACTTGACTTTCCAGGGAAACTAACCTTATTAGCAGCACTGGGGGTCATTGTGCCCTTAGCCATAGGAGACTACCAACATGTTAGGGATGTGTAACCTAGTGGTAGTCCCATCTTAAGTTCTACTCTGTGACCCCTCCCTACTTGGTAGCTGTTAGCCACCACTAATCGCGGGCACTGAGCATATTTGTACAGAAAATGGCCAGAATTGCCATTTTAGTAGGTTTTTCAGTATTTTGGCGAGGTATCGTATCAGTATCGAGTATCGTGATAATTTTGTACGTATCGGTATCGAACTCAAAATTCTGGTATCGTGACAACCCTAGTCAGAATCTGGATTTCCAGAAAAGGAGCTTCACGTGACTGAGCTCCTGAGAAGCCAATCGGCACAACTTCAGGAGAGTAAGTATATTACAGACTTTCTCATACGGGTATGCTATGCGTAATTAAAGGGACTTTGCGATAGAAGATATTCAGCAATTTTAAAACCAGCACCTGAATCTGAATAATTTAGTAATTGCATGAAATTAAAAATCTAGTTGCGCCACTGAGTTACTCTTATTTCTCTGTCCACCTTGCTGAGGTGGATACACAAGCTCAGTTCCATCCTTCTTATGCCTCCTGAGCTGTGGTTTCGGAAAGAGATGAAACAGAAAGGACATGTCCCCTTTAGATGCAGCAGAAAGGACATGCTCCCTGAACTGCCAGCTTGATATAAATCTAGTAGAGCAATTAGAACCATGAATGTGAAGATCTCTGGATTCATACGAAGTACAGGTCTGGTTCTATCTTGGTTAGGGTTGGACTGGTAACTTAAAGTGGCCCTGGAAAAAAATACTAAAAGTGGCCCCATTTTGTAGTCAGGTCGAAATTGATGGAAGGCAGGGCCAGCAATACCATATTGTGGCACATTATACCTCCTCAACAGAGCCAAATACCACAGTCCATCACAAAAACTTCCACTGGCCGACCCCTGGGCATCAGCCCATGGGGAAATATCCCTGTAAGGTCTATGGCCAATCCACACCTGGTTATGGGCTATATGATGTCTGATTTTCATTTTTCACATTAATCATGGGAAAACATTTTAAGGTGGCTATGTGTGACCCACTAGGTTCCAGAACACCCCTTCAATGCACAGATAATTTGCTATCACTTACCCATTGGCAGTATTCCACAGATCTTTGCTCACTCCCCAGACCACATAGTCTTTGCCTTTCTCCAAATTCAAGACTTTACTGCATTTGGCATGGCTGATAAAATTGCGTTTCTCATTGGCAACACCTACATCCGTACCTGGAAACGGAAAGATTGGAATATGAGCATAAAAGTATATTAATATCATTAAGAAATAAGCGGTCAGTTTCTGCTTGTACGAGAGATAGAAACTGTCCATACTTATTAGAGATAAGCCAATTGATTTTAAAATTAGAAAATTCAACTCAAATTTCTGATTCTAGAAAACACATATTTATTGTGAAGAGAGAGACTAACTCAGTCTGTAGATTTGAAATGGTATTCCCATCTCATAAATTGATGGCATATCGGTACACCCCGGTGTATGCATGGTGTGCTCTCCTTTATTTCAGGTGCCCTGTCCTGGAGATAGGAGACAGAGGATTGGCACCTATCTGAAATTGATGCCTAATCCTACAGATATGCCGTCAATGTCTGTGATGGGCAAACCACTTCAGTATCGCATGGTCTTTATTTCAGGCCCCACATGGTAAAGTCAAGCAACATATTACTAAGCTATATTTTTTACAGCCCTTTAGGGGAAACAAAAAGTAGGATTCCACATATCAGATCTTACACATTTATATATAAGTTGAATATAGCAATGCATGAATGAAATGCACAATATGTAACTTACCTTCCTTAATGACGGTAGTAATTGTCATGACATAGTTGTCATAGTTTTCGCCCTTCTCAATCTCCGTCAGGGTCGCCTTAAAAACTGGAAGGAAATCATGTTATAAGATTTTAGCAACTTCACATAGATATAGGGGATTGCATCTACACTAAAACCTCTAGTGATAGTATTGCATGAAATGATTCTACCATTTTGAAGACCTATTTGTCTCTATGGTGACAGACTACATATTCCATGAGTAGTCTGATCATGCAGTCATACTTCCTTCCAATTGTGCCCCTACTTCTGAATGTAAAACAGAGACAAATTGAAGCCAGAGTGTAGCTATAGGATGAGGACAGCAGTCACACCTGGGCCTTGGTGCCTGAGAGGGCCTAAATACCTTCTTGACACATAAGAAGGCTTCATTATTACAAATTGGCACATTGTAGATCAGGGGTCTTGTTGCAGCTTTTGTCTTGGGTTCTAGGAGCTTTACGTTAAAGATGTTTTCCAAGACCAAGAGATCAGTGGGAGTCCAACACCCAGGACCTCCCCGATCAGCTGGTAGTGGAATCCACAGGTTCCAGAAGTCAATAGTGTATTGAGCCAGAATACCATAGCCCTGTACACTGTGTAGTGATCATTGTTGAATGCTGATAATCCTATTCTAGTGAATAGAAGCAGATATGCTGTACCTATGGATAGGTAATCAACATGTTAATCCCAGAAAACGCTCTTTAAGCCTCTGGTTGTAGTGAAATATGACTGTAAGCAGGTGCTTAGCTAAAGGCTCATGGGCCCTGGTGCAAGAATTCAGCTTGGGCCCCCCTTTCCTTAGTGATTTGTGGCCAGGGAAGAGGGAAGAATATAGCCTTTCTGCTGCCTGCGGCAAAAATTGAAATGCCCCCCCATGCCAAATTCTTGACCTCTTGATCCCTTCCCTCCAGCTAAAGATGTTACTTGACTAGAATGCACTTTCTACAATAACGGTTTCTTCTTATGTGGCACAAAGGTCTTTGGCCCCCCTCAGGCTCCTGGGCCTCTGCACCTCCTATAGTTACGCCCCTGACTGCAGGATCAGACTAGATAAAATTTGGCCTTAATGTGGTGCACAATACACAACTGTCTCTACTGTGTACCACGTGTTAAAGATGTCCAATTGACCAAAATCCTAAAAACACTATTTTTTCAAGTTTAAAAAAAAATAGATCTTATCGAAAATCCTAAAATATAATATCAATACATTAATAAATATAGAATAAAGTCTGACTATGAAACTGTAAAAACATGAATATCACATTGTAATGATCTCACCATAATCCACACCAGGTTCACAAGCCTTATTTACTCTCTCAAGCGCATTCACGTTATCAAGCTGTTGCTGCAAAAAGCAATTCTCTGAAAAATGAAGGGGACAATGAATAGACCATTTACTAAACAAATTAAAAAAAATTCTCAACAAAATTCTTCATAGAGAAAAGAAATGAACAAACACTTGTATAGATGTATAGACGTAGTCAACCAATTAGTTTTTAGACAAAAATATCCAGATTAGAGGGATCGCCCATTGCTAAAACCAGATTATTGTTATGTCCTCCTACCTTCTGCACAGCGGCATACTTCTCCCTTACAGATCTTGCCCAGAAGTTTGCTTCCTTCCTCCAAATGGTAGAATTTAGTGCAACGGTTTTCTGTGGGGTAGAGAAAAATCATATAAAAATTGGTGTACTTATGAGGGTGCAAAGAATAACATAATGTTAATGTTTTCTCATTATGGTGAGCTGTGGTCCAGGAGGTTGAGACCAATCACACATTTCAATGAAGTAAAAATATAGTACTACACAACGATCATTCAAAGGTATGGTCAACCATGTACTACCATAGTTGGTCCACATACAGAAGAGAGATATCTGATGGAGAAGATCCATGATGTCCAAATGCTTGTTTGATATATTTTTGCTAGTACCATAGTAAATCTGGAACCATCTTCGATTTTAGACTGATATGACTTAAGAAATTTATTATAAAACGACTTGAAATGAATGGTCAACCATGTAATACCATGGTTGGTTGAAGTTCTGATGAAGAAAATCTATGATGTTCAAATGCTTGTTCTTCAAATATTTTTGTCAATACCAGAGTAATTCTGGAACCATCTTCGATTTTAGTCTTCTATGACTGAAGACCATCATTATATAGATTCTAAATAGAGATTAGCGAATTTCATGTTTTGAAATTTGTTCATGCTTCATTTACTGGTAAAAGCAGGATTGCATTATGGATTCCGTTACCACGATCCATAACGTAATTCTATGATGGAATGCATAACAGAATGCCTTTAGAGACATTTCGTTATTCATTCCGTCATAATAGGAGTCTATTGGCTGCAAAATGGATCCATCTGGTCTCCGTTATGCAGAATTGCGTTATGGATCGTGGTAACGGAATCCATAACGCAATTCTGCTTTTAAAGCGCTAGCGAATTTCATAAGCAGAAATTCACTCATCTCTAGTTGTAAACATTTACACTTAAATCTTTGATTAGTTAAATGGGTTCTTTGAGACTGAGAGCCCCTGTTTAAATGTCCAGAACTGGTGCATATTTTTGCTTCCGGTCCCTGCTGGACTGGAAGCGTGCCATCTACATGCAAGTCACTGCTGCCAGACAATCAGTGGCCTCAGCAATGTCGTGCACAGGCACAGCATGTGACTGCTGCCAACACCGAGGCCATTGTTTGGGTACCACTGGTTACATTTACATTACGCACAATGCAGAGTAAAGCAAAAGTTTTTTTTTAAAGTGGTTCACCTAACACCAGTCAACCCAAGTCCAAGAGGAAACATAAGGAAGGAAAAATTTGTACAAAAAAATAACAAAAATAAAACATTTCATAAAAATATTAACCAAAGATTTCAAAGACTTTCTAATTTTCCGTTTTGGAAGAAATTTTCATGGTTTGGATTCGAACTCATAGTTAAAGAGGCTGTTGTGACTAGGATCTTACCTGGAGAGTAATAGTCATACACTGTGACGGATCCAGGCTGTATAAGTCCTACTTCAAAGTATTGATGAAGGTGGAATTTCAGACATTCATCTTCTTTGTGGGAAATCTAAGACAAATAATGGAAAAAAAAACACAGTTTAAAATAAAACTTCTTTATGAAGTTGAGAGACGAAGAAGGTGCCTTCTAAAGGAATTATGGTTGATGAGACACTTTTTCTACCCTCCTAAAATGCTGTTGAATCTTATTACGGACACATTACAAAGTTGAGACACCCCCATATCTAATTAATGGGGTGTTCTATACTGGAATATTTATGGCATACCCACAGGATATTGAATGTCTAATGGATTTGTGTCCAATGTATGTCAAGAATGCCCCTGACCCCCTGATATGGCCCTGAAATTGTCCTACTTTAGATATCTATGACTAAAAGGGTTCAAAATAGAAGAGGGCTGGTTTGGAAAGACCAATTCCATATACCCTATAAGGGGATTCTGAATCCTAACTTCCAGATTCTCTCAGAGATTGCATCTGATTTCCAGGAATCCAGTGGCAAAATATTCTGTGATCATCTCATATTTGAGGAATGCCTTTAAATTAAAAGGTTTTGGTGACAAGTGGTCGATACATAAACACAACTCATGTCCGTATGCCTTATTGTAACATTTGGAAGTCATAGATGTGGAGTCTGTGCCCCTCTATGAGCCAAGAAAAAGATTCACTCTTTCAGAGAGGTTCCTACCCTGACCCATCCATGCAAAAACAAGCAACTTCTTACCCGGTCAAGGTACAAAATCAATGTGCCTTTATCAAATTCGCCTTTGTTGATCTCATAGTTGGAGATGGATCTGTCCACTACTTTTTTAAGCTGTAAATAAAGGAAGCGTTCACTTTTATAAAAAATGTTGGAAACATCACATAAAATATCCAAGAAAAAGTAACAGACATTTAGATTCTTAAACATATGTAACCTTCAAATCAAATGGGCTCCGAGTGAAAACATTTAAGCTGATCAAAGAAAATCTACTGTATGTACAGAAACCCGCAAAAAAATATGATACAGGGCTCCAGATGGCGACCAAAATGGTCGCCAATGCGACTTACAGTTTACAAATGGCAACAAGACTTTTTTTAGTCACCTTGTCTCCCCCCAAAAAATAGGATCGGACTGTTCCATCTTCTCCTCCAAGTCTTTTTTTTATTATAATTATATGTATTTAAATTTGGCGACTAAAAATTTTATTTGGCTCCTAAATTTTTTAGTTCAGGAGCCAATGGCTCCTAGGTATTTTTTTTAGTCTGGAGCACTGTGATATGGACAGTGGGCAATTAGGCTAGGGCTACACGGCGACAGTTGTCGCGCAACACCCGTCACAGCCAGGATCCTTGAGTAGCGGGGATCCCATAGAGAGGAACAGGATCGCCGCGGCAGTCGCAAGAAATCCATGTGTTGGATTTCTTGCGACTGCGGTGGCGATCCCATTCATCTCTATGGGATCCCCGCTACTCATAGGTTCTGTATAATTTCTAATTAGCAGTATTTGCTATTTTTGTGCCTGGTTTCTTGTACATTATTGTAAGGGAATAAATCTTTGTATGACAAACTCCTTAAAGCTTCTCAATCATATAGTCTTTATAATGAAACCATTGGTCCCCTCATCACATGGTCTACTCTGAACATCTGATTAGACCATTGCCTAAATATCATTAAGGGCTCACGCACACGATCGTATCCACAAAAAATACAAACGTTCGTGTGGCATCCATATTGCATCCTTTTTGTTGGTTTTTTGGGGGTTTTTTTGTGGCTCCATTGTAACAATGCCTATGCTTGTCCGCAAAACTGACAAGAATAGGACATGTTCTATCTTTTATGTGGACATGCGGAAATGAAATGCACACTGAGTCATTTCCGGTTTTTGCGGACCCATTGAAGTGAAAGGTTTCACATACGACCACAAAAAAAAAAAGAATGGACACGAAAAAAAATATATGTTCGTGTGCATGAGATATTTGACTCTTAAACTGATTGGAACTCACCTTATTGAGGTCATTTATATCTGGCACATAACCAGTCATCATAGACATATCAATGATGGACATGGTGGCATCTTGGTTCTTAAGAAATCTGCAAAAAGGAACAGATACTAAATGTAGTCTACTATCTGAGAACTGTACATATATTACATTACTGTATTCTCTTGACAGTCCATAGTGATACAACTCCAGTCCAACAAGCATCTTTGACATTTTTTTGCCTCCAGGTAAATATAATTTCCATAATGCAAATAGTTTTCTCCAAAGATCAATCATCATTTAAAAATGAATTCTTACTGCTTGATGGTGAAGTAAACACTAAAATAATATTTCTTTGGAAATCCCTTTTTATTAGAAGGGTCTCCCAAACATAGACAAAATGAAGAATTACAATGTTCTCATTGAAATCAATGGACTGTTCGTGTAATGCATAGACACTCTTTTCTCTGGCACATAAATAAGAGCCTTGAATGTGGACTAAACCAGTCAATCCCAACCAAATGACAACATGTACAATCAGTGGGAAATTTTTACAATATCCCAACATGGGATTATTGTAATGGAAATGTAATCCAGCAGCTCTAGTACTTCCATCCAATATTATTGTACAGAAGTTCACACCAACATTATTAGCCACTTATGGAACTTACCTCGTACAAATAGTAACAGAAACAGTTGAAAGGGCCTCTTTAGGTCTCTTAACTGTGTGGAAAATTGAAAGGACATGTTAAATTTCATATATGATTTCACCTAAAAGGAGTTTTCTGTTTGATTCACATTCTCCCCCCGATTCCCCACTTTCTACCCCATCCCCGATTCTTCTAATACTCCATGCTTCTGGTCCCGCCTAATACACAGAAAATGACTGCTCAGCCAATCACAGTATGAGGTAGGTCAGCACTGCGACCAGTGATTGTCCGAGCAGTCATTTCCTGTGTATCAAGAGGGAACAGGAAGTACAGACTAATGGGGACCTGAAATAATCTTCTGTCTCAAATTGAACTTAAAGGGGTTGTCCGTGGTTAGAAAAAGGGGTCTGTGTTTTTCCAGAACCAGTGCCCTAGTTATCCATGGGTTTGTCAAGTGAAGGGGGCTGAGCTGAAATACTAAACACACCCATGGACGCTGCTCTTATTCAGTTTCCAGGGCAGGGCAGTAGAGAGTGGGTTCAGTTCTACAAACCAATTTTGCACCTCTTAGGCTACTTTCATATCGACGGCACTATGATCTGGCTGAGCCGGCAGACAGAATTGGCAGGACACAAAACGCAGCATGCAGCTGGAACAGATTGCCGTAATTTACACCGTTAAAGTAGCCTTATACAGAAGCTCAACCCTGGTCCCGAGCAAGTCAACCTTCACAGACCAATCTTAAAGATCAAAGTTATTCAGAAAGTGGACATCAAACATGTATGACCAGCTTAAAGGGGTTATCCAGCTTTTTACACGATATGGCCTACCCACAGGATAGCCCATCTCTATCTGATCAGTGTGGGATCAACACCTCCCCCAATCAGCTGATCTACAGTAGCTCCAGTGCTGGAAGTTTGTACAGGAACTACACAGCTCCATCCGCTGTATAGTGGATGGAGCTGGTTACTGCAGGGCTCCTCCCATCGAAGTGAAAGGAGGAGCATTATAGTTATCAGAGAAAAAGGCTGGACAGCCCATTTAAAGAAAACTGGCCTGACTCTGACCTATGTTGAAGCCAGAATGGTATTTTTTTTAATTTTCTGCCTTTATGACCATTATGTGTGTGAGATATTTGGTGTCTTTTTTACATATAATGGGTGCTTTGCATGGAAGATTCTGGTGTTGGAAATGGAATTTGCCATTAGTGAAGCACAGAGGATTTCTTTACTACCTGTTTTGATCTGTTTAAAGGCATCTATAATGTTTACACGTTGGGAGAGTACTGGCTCCAAGAAGACTTTCCTAGAAGTTTTTTATTCACTGTATATTTTCAGTGTTTTAATGTATTTAATGAGCTCAAACACTATATTGCATTGGTACAGTAGAGCGTAATGGTCATCAACCTATTTTTACTCTCTGGAAGTCATATACATGACAAATATGGGGTCTACTATTTCATCAAGGCAAAATTTAGGGCTAGTTGTTGGGTCACACATTTTATAGAATAGGGAAATAATATTTTTGATCATTTTACTCCAGTCAATGGCTCTAATGCTGAAAACCACCACTTGAGAAGACATCGCTATCACCTAAACCCGATTTACTTTGTAAGGATTTTCGTTTTCATCATAAAATGCACTATCCATATTGGATATCTTATTTGACAAGACCATGCATCTAGAAGACCATAGTCAATGCCATTTTGGGTGGTCGTCTCCAAGAGGTTTCACTCTACTGGACTGTAAACATACAGAGGCATGGTTAATGGTTACATCTCTATAATACTGATCTGCAGAGACTCCCTGTGCTCTTGTGCATGTTCCTTACATTGGGTATAGTCAGGCATGAGCCCTACTACTAGTCATATTCTTTCTATCTCCACATCATGTCTTATAAATATAAAATCACAAAATAATCACAAGATGCAGATATCTTACATTCAGGTTCCTCCTCAACTGTCACTGACAGATCAAAGTTGTTGCATTTTCTCTCTTTCTCTGTCTCAAAGGCATTGAAAATGGAAAATACCTGGCGGATAAATAGAATTACAATTGTTAACGTTCATCATAAGCAATATAAAACTATATAATTCTATGGTTGTCTACCGTGCCTAGAGTCTGCTAGAAAATATTAAATACATGGCACCCCATAGTGTAAACCATCCTAATCATATAGGTTTGTGCAAAAATTGAGCTGGTGTTTAGTGCACACATAGGACTGCAGCTCCTGTCCCACCTGATGATTCACTCAGAACCCAATACACTGATCAGAAGAAGCAAACGGAATGGACAATAAGAAGTTATTGTTTTAAGATTTTGAATAAACTAGACTAAGTACAGCGCCCTGGAATCCACCTCTTTCTTCCCTCAGATAAGAGGGAGTCTGCAGTAGTCTAAAATCAAATCTCTTCTGATCAAATGCTCAGGATGTTCTGCAGCAATGCTGTACAGAGCAGTTCTTCATTGTATTTATTATGGTATTGTCTGAAAACACCAACCCCATCAAACACTGGCAAATCTATTCTTCCCTTACCGTCAAAGTGCCTTGACCCTTCCCTTTAGCAGTGACTATAAAGTCTCCAACTTCTTTTGTCTGCAATGAAATAGATTAAGTCGTGACAGTCCCAAGAAATTGTATTTCCATTCAACAACGACTATTCTTTTACTACTGAGCCCATCACATCCCCAGGTTCTTACCTGTTCTGATCGGGCCAGCAGGGCATTTCCGATATTGAGACGATGAGTTATACGGTCAGATCTCCCAGGGAGTTGGAAGGAGACATCCATGTCCAAGTCTTTGAAACCTGGTATGTCTATCTGGTACTGAGCAAGGGCTTCAAACTGCATCATAGTGGACTACAAACCAAGAGAATGGTGATATGAATAGTGTACTACTATAACCAAAGCACATAGAACAATGCTAAATTAATCAGAAACATGCTTGTGTTCACAGACCATGAGAAGATACCGAAAAAGCATGAAAAATAATCTAAAAATACATTTTTGCAAAATGATAACAAAGATTTCCAAAGCAAGAAAAAGAGGATACCTGTGAGACTCTCCAGAATGTTCCACTGTTGGCTCTTGTCTAGATCTACCAACTAACTTGGTATTCTACCTCATATCATTCCTGTCATTAGGACTTCTCTTGTGCTGCACCCAATATGTACAACTCACGGCCAAGAACCATTAATATTGCTTTTAACATTCCCAGGTTTAAATATGCCTGCTTCAAGGTGAAGTATGTCACATAACCTTTGTCCATGGCCATTATACAACCTGACTTGATCACAGATATTTCCACTCCCTCCACTTCGCAGCTAGCTACACTTAGGCATCACTCTGCACTTCATATTTGTATTGGGGTGACTGGTTAATGTAGCTATAATTATAATCCCAATATCAACACAACGGGTTTGTCCCCAGAAGGAAATATACACCAGCTTAGGTCTAGGCAACATAGAAAAGATGCCTTAGATGTGGAAAAGGTCCAAAGAAGAGCAACTAAGCTAAAAAGGTTTTTTTAAAAAACATCTATTCTTACAGAAATATATTGAATTCATCTTTTGCATGTTAAGCCAAAGTGATCACCATTTGGCATAGGGAGGAACATTCCTTTTAGACGAGACAGGATCATGCTTTATTCTGGTTTTTAGCTTCCTCTGGTTCAAAAGGGGAAAAAAAGTTTCTAAGTTTTAACCATACCCCTTTCCTTTACTCATATCCTCCTATATCGCTTGGATGAGATCTCATGGACAGGACCTCTCTCCTGTGGACTGCAAGTTCTTATGGGCAGGATTTTTTCTCCTGAAGAGTGTAGGATCTCCTATATCATCCTATATGCCTTGGACCCGATGGACATTTTATTTTTATCCTGTAGAGTGTGAGCTCTTATGGGCAGAGACCTCTGTCCTGTAGAGTGTAAGCTCTTATGGGCAGGACCTCTCTCCTGTACAGTGTAAGTTCTTATTGGCAGCGACTTTTCTCCTTTAGAGCTGTTATGGGCAGGACATTATTGGTAATTTTATATGTTTCTTTTCCCAGTTGTAAAGCCCTGCAGAATATGTTGTTGTTATATAAATACAGATTATCACTGTGTCCACATATTTTCTATACTGTAGATTTACAGTAGGTTTACAAAATAGTTTCCTCTGGTGGATCAGGGGCGTAGCTATAGGGGATGCAGAGGTAGCAATTGCTACTGGGCCCAGGAGCCTGAGGGGGCCCAAAGACCCTTGTGGTTTATAAGAAGACACTGGTATTATAGAAAGTTCATGGTGGTCAAGTTACACCTCTGGCTGGAGGGAAGGGTTAGGTCAAGAATTTGTCATGGGGGGTGCTTTTTTATGTTTTTGTCTCAGGCAACATGAAGGCTATGTGCTTCCCTGCCCCTGGCCACAAAGCAGTGAGGGAAAGAGAGCCCAAGCTGAACTCTTGCACCAGGGCCCATGAGCCTTTAGCTACACCTCTGTGGTGGACTAAGGTCAAAGTTCAATTTATAAAAATATCTGCCTTCCCCATTAACTAGTAGAAAGAAAATAACAACCTTTATTGGAGCCACAGCATGGGGCTGAGAGAGATGTGATCTCTCAACATATCCCTTGACAGACAAAACTATATTTATTAAATTTTCTGTACAGTTGAATGACTTACTTGCGTGGATCCCCAGATTTCTCCATAGTATCTCTGTTCGGTTAGCCATTTCACCAGTGGTCCAGCCTTCTCAAACTCCTTCAAATTCAAGAGGGTGAGAAGTGCATAGGAGGTAGCTTCAAGGGATAAGAAGCGGGAGCTTGGTTCATTCCAGTGGGTGTTATCTGTAAAAAAAAAAAAAAAAAAGTTGGGCAAAAAATATCCATGAACTCAACAATACTATCAACTCTTTCTCTACCACCAATGAAATGAAGTCTAAATAACTTCTATTGGAGAGCATTGATCTAACACAAGAAGAAAATGGCTAATTGCTGGTCCTCTACCTGTAGATGCAGCCATTAGTATCCTGGAGTCCTTGAGTTTGCCAGCCTTGGCCAGTGCATAGGAAGTGATGGCGATGGAGTAGGGTTTCTTCAGGGTTTGATAACGATCGTTTAAATATTGCACTGCGTTATCAATGCCCTTAGGTAGATTCTGTATAAGAAATAACCATGATTAAAAGTTGTTAACAATCTAATTACAAGCTATGGTGATTGTATACTACAATCAGGTAAAATAATTTTTGATATGATTCACTATTTGAGCTCCATGTTGCTCATAGGTGTGTGTTAATTTCACAGCACACCATGAGGGTAGGCATGGTATTGCAAGTAAAACATAGTAAATGCTATAATTGCTTGAAAAGTTATTAAAACGAGTGAGTGTTAGAAGACATATTTAGGCATGCTACACCTATAGTTAGTGGGTTGTCTGACTTTATTATAACGCACACCTACCTGTAATAAAATAGAAGAAAATCCAATACTAGTCACTTGTTCCCCCCAGTAAAGAAGTTGTATACCCCGCATAACATCTCTAGCTAGTCACTGGCCCCAGCAGTCTTGTGCCATATACAGCCAAGTGGTGACATGCAGCATATATTGCTGCAGTCAAGTAAAAAATTCCCAGACAATGTCTGATTACTTAAGTGGTGAGTATAGGATTTTTTATCACATTTAGGGGCTTTGGGGAGCTTTAAAAAGGCATTGGTGTAAACATTGGTCTAAATTTGAGCCAGAAAGGAAGCTGGCTTACATTTAGACTGGCGGTGGATACACCAAAGTTATGTAGAAGCCGGAGTCTGTACATAACTTTGGCAGATCCACCGCCAGCTAAAGTGCTTGACCTCTTTTGTCACCAGAATTTGAAACTTTTCCCTAATTTCCTACTCCCTCATAACTTTTGCAAAAAAATTGGGCTGACCATGGGAGGGACAAGCTGTGGGCCAGAGGCAGGATCTCCATGGCCTAACACATTTACCAATGTGTGCTTCGAATATCTTGCTCACATTGCACCCAAAATGTACACCAGCTACTTGCACATTTCATCTTGTAGTGCCTGGAGATGGTATGCCAGCGGGGTTTCTTATTAACACTGGCATCAGAAACCACATTCTAAATAATTACCACCACCATGGTTCGATCTATTAAAAGACCATGCTACGTTTGACTTTGTCATTGATGTTATATCATCTCAACTGTACTTCACAAAAGGTAGGACCATAGTAAAGTGTAGAAAAGTAGACCTTTGGAGGACAATGGCCCTGATTTATCACACCTTCACTCCAGAATTCTGTCTTCAAAAAGTCGCACGATAGGGCTTTTGCAACTTTTTTGCGCATTTTTTTGCGACTTTTTGCATGTGTACACCACTCACTCCAGTTTGTAATATGGGTGGAAAAGTGGGTGTGGTTAGCCATGTTAATGAGTTTCACTCCAGATTTATCATTGCAACTTTTTTAAAAAAAGTCGCAAAATAGTCGCAATCTCACTCCAGGAGGAGGGTGGAGTAGGAAAAGTGGAGTAGCTTCTCTAGACAGAAGCGTTAGGTCTAAGGACAAGCCACATTTATCAAACAACCTGTGACGTTTGATAAATGTGGCAGAAAGTACTCCAACACAGACTGAAGCAAAACTGACTTCAAATATTTTCCTAATGATAAATACCCCCCAATGTGTTTAATGGAGAAGAGGAACTTACAGCTACTTGGTCTTTACAGGTTTGTTCACTAGTCAACAGGGAGATGAGGATGAAGGCTGTAAGACTAGAATCCAACTCAACAGCACCTCTTTGTACACCACCCTATATAAGGAAAAGAATACACATAATGCTACTACAAAAAAAATTTACAATCTCAGCAGTAGATTTACAGTAAACTTTTTGCAGCATGAAATTATGTGCCTAGTCTGTGTCATTTACCCTACCAACCCCTTAGCTTTTAAAATGTACCTGATGTCTGCACTGCTGATCTAGCTCCCCCTAAGAGATAGGTCTGCAGCTGCATGCCCCCCCCCCCCCTTCCTGTCCACTTTACTTGATTAAGCCATGTTCATACTGTAAGATTTCTTTCAGAATTTAGGTGCATATTCCACATCTAAATTTTTGAAGTATTATCTGAGTTACTGCTGGTAATGCATGTGAATAGGTATTTTCACCCAGTTGCTAGCTATAGATCATTTCCTTGTAGAAAAACAAGCAGTCGGATTATCTGAGAAATGCCTATGTCAAATCCAAACTATGTGAATATGGCCTTATTGTTGAGGAAGCGATTAGTGGCCAACAAGATTTTCAAACACACAGTAAAGTAAGAATGAGTATTTTATAATGGCCATAATAACTACTGTATATTATGTACTCCACAGTGGTTTTCTTGGTCCCAAGTGGTTATCCATGCTAATTAACCATGTCATTGGGTCATCAGGTTTGAGAACCAAGAGAATTATATTCCCATGTCTTCTAGTTGGAATATGCTAGTTTCCTTTTTGTTTTTGTGAAGGTTTTGTACATACCACCATCTCTTGATGATAGACAGGAAAATCCTCTCTGAATTCTCCATCTGGATTTTGTTTATGTAGAATGAGCCACTTCACTGGATCACATATCACATTTTTCTGAACATCAATCAGACTTGAAGCCAAGGAAAATACTTTGACTACATAAGCAGTGAGCCTGTAGATTAAAAAAAAACATATTAAGAACAAAGTAAACCAAAATGAAGTAGAGGTACAACTTAAAATGCAATGGGGGGAGTCTCAACTGGTAGAGGAGCCACACGTTGTAAATAAGCTACATAGGATTTCCACCCATGAACCAGCCTTCAAATTTAGGGCTCGTCTCAATCTTACATCACTTCATCTGGCTATGTGGGTGGTGAAGGATTGAAGGGGAAAGTTCACCTTAACATCTTCTGACTTCTTTGACATGTGTTTAGTCAAGGTGTGTCCCTAACTACTGAACTTGTAAAAAAAAAAAAACACATCTGTAGAGTGCGCTGATCCCTTTTATCTTCTGGCTTGGAAGGCTTTTGTATTCCCAAACCAGTAGTTATAATATCCCTTTCACTTCAATGGACCTGTTATGCTCAATAGCCTTAAATTTCCACTGCAGTAAACGGGAGTCTCTGTGAGAAGATGAGGGTTTCTTCATCAAAGGGGAGGCCAGAGGACATAGGCATCTACTGATAACATCTTTGTAGAAGCAAAAGTAGCTTCTGTATTTAGTAAAACTACCTTCATATGGTAAAAAAAGAAAGATAATAGTTTTGATGGATTTTTAAACCAATGGTAAGCGAAGTTAGGGATGAGCAAAGTTTTCTAAAAAACTCAATTCAGCTGCTTCGCCAAACTTTGTCAAGAAATTTGATTCATTACGAATTGCATTCGACTGTTTGGAGCATGCACATTCAGCCTATCAGGGTTTTAATCTGGGGTTAAAACAAAAGAGTATACACACTCACCTAACCCATTTGATCGCTAAGAGGCCATCACGGCCATCTTGATTGAAGAGAACACACCAATTGGGGTGCGCGCTCATGTGATGATGTCACCACGTCATCCTGCTGGGAGGGCGCTGTGGCGTCATCACTGATGACATCACTGCACCCACCCAGTGTGGTGATGTGACACGTCAGCAGGCGCCAGAATTAGAGCATTGCCTCACATCAAGATGGCCGTGAAGGCCTCTTCGCAATCAAATTAATGAGGTGAGTATGTATTTTTTTAATAGCCATTTCAGGAAAAATTCATTTGTTATCACAAAGCGCCAGGAATTTCAGATTTGTGGCAAATCAAATTTTTCCTGAAATTTGGATCGAATTCCACTTCTTTAACTTTGATTTAAAAACTAGTAAATTTGTATAAATCTGTACAATACCATGTGCTAGAAGGTGTCTGGATCCAGGCACCATATGAACCATCTGTTTTTGCAAAAGCCAATTGCTGAGCAACACCTGTCAAAAAAGCACATATAGTAAATCAGTGTACATCTGAAACCAGGAGTTCTGCTGTGTCCAGATGCTCTGATGAGACTGGACATTTGGGTCATGAATAAATCTAACACTCCTGGAATCCTTAACTATAGGATTTCCATTAGACCAGCTCCTGTATGAAGGCATACAGAGTCCCTATGGTTTTTATTACTGTATGGTGCCCTCATGAGTTCTTTGCTTCTAGAGGAGAATGTTTCAAGCACGACCACCACTGATGGACTGCAGGGTGGTCGTAACCATGGAAAGGAGCGGTGTATAATGTGATGGAAAAATGAATCAAGCCAGCAAAGGAAGCAATATGCACAATAACAATACATTAGTAAGTGCCTTGTATTAACTTTCTCTACATGATAAATGACACTTGCTGAAGTGAGACAACACCTTTAAGTTCTGTATTTGGAATAAAAAAATAACTGAGTAATATCTTACCATTTTTAATGAACTGAATGGCCTGATCCCTGCGGTGAAGTCCTATTCTTTCCCATTGGTTGCTGAAATCCATGTAATGTGTGGCTATCAGGGGAGAGGTCATACTCATCATGTTTTGCTCACCACATCCTCGTGGAGGATTGATCAGGTGGTTCAGATTGATACCATCAATGGATTTCTCTACCATTTCACTTATTGGGCTTCCTGGGTAATGAGAAGATAACAGTTGTGAGATCAGGCCAGCAAAAGAGTCACTATTTCCCTCTGTACATGTATAGATGTATATTATATACGTTTAGATATATCCTATATACTGGTTATATACGGTCCAGTGACCCATGTAGATATGCTTTTGCCCGTTTCACGCTAGCGCTAGTGATCCAGCAGGCATTGCCAGAAGCTTTTAAAGAGGCTCTGTCACTAGGTTTTAACCTATGTATTTAAATACATAGGTTAAAACCCCTTAACTAGTACAGTTATAACACACCTTTGTTGCAGAGTACAGCGCAGCGGTTGTGCTGAAAAACCAACTTAAAACTCTATGCTAATGAGCCTTCGGAGCACCGGGGGGCGGGCTCTTTCTTCCTGAGCACCGCTTCTTCACCGCCCCCCGGGGCCCGAGGCTCTCCCCGATGCCGACGTCCACGCCCCTCTGGAATTAGATTGACAGCGCTAGACCGTTTGGTCTAGCGCTGAAATCCGGTGCCTGCGCAGTCCGATCACGCCGGCGCATGCGCAGAAGCGCTTGCAGTGCCGAACACTGCAAGCGCTTCCATCCTTGCGTGCGCACAAGGATGGAAGCGCTTGCAGTGTTCGGCACTGCAAGCGCTTCTGCGCATGCGCCGACGCGATCGGACTGCGCAGGCGCCGGATTTCCGTTTGGTCTAGCGCTGTCAATCTAATGCAGCAGGCATTGCCAGAAGATTTTAAGGCTCCCTCCAGCCCCACTAACTATAATAAGGACGGACCGGCGGAAATTTGCACAGAATCTGCCGGACGAAAACTACCTACCGGATCGTTAGCGCAAGCGTGTTACTAGCCTAAGACTCATATACTGATGAAGGTCAGTGATTGATTGAAACGTTCTGTGATATCTGAGCTTTCTTGACATGGTAGGATCAACTGATCTGGACCGAATGAAATATATGTGGATTTAATAAAGTAATTCTTTGAAGCTTTAAGAGTGTTGTGGTACTTCTCTTCTTCAAGTGTGGCTTTGAGTTTTAATCGGAGCTCACCTTGGATGGTAACAATGGTGTCAATTCTTGTATTAGGAACAATATTTTTGGGATCTACTGCTGTGACCAGCTCTTCTTGTACTCCTCCTGTATAAGATTCAGAAATACGAAGTAATTAAAAGCTATTGTATTGGTTAATAACTGCAGCTTAATAATCCATGACTTATTCCCCCCAAAAAAAAAAAATAAATAAATAAATAAATAAATAAATTTTAAAAAGTCCACAAGTATAGGGTAATGCCATAGCTTAATATAATTTACAGACCTTTTAGTTCTGGCTCCAAAACAACTGATTTCACTGTCTTTGTCAAACGTCTTCCTTCTGGCTGGAGATTAAAAAAAATTGACATGTGGTTGACCCTTTTCACCATGATGATGACCACAATGGGACATCTTTGCAAATATTGTGAAGCCACATCAAACCTCTCTAAATTCTTCCCTTTCATGACCAGCCCTATAAAAGGCCTGAATGTCCTGGCAACTTTTTGTGATTTCGGCACATGGTGGTTTAGTGACCCTAATTATTTTTATTTGTTTGAATACCAAAATAATTTTTGCAATTTATTTTTTTTTTTTAGGTTTAATTTTTGTTTTGATTTTTTAAATATTTTTTTAGGTTTAATTTGGACGAAAACCACTCATTCTTATTTTAAAAAGTAATTATTTTTAATTATAGATTTTTATTTTTTTAAATATTAAAACTGACACACAAATTAATTATTGCAATGGGTTCCCTATTTGATGACGATCGTTTTGATATAACATGTATAGATTTTATTAAACGGGGGCGACTATGGTGACTGTGTCCGTTGGCGACTGCGCTTTAAATTTTTCTCTACACTTTTTATTTGTATTTTTATTATTATTTTTTTTTACTTATATATTAGTTTATTTTTGACACATAATATGTCCCCCCAGGAGGTCATTAACAGACCTCTGGAGGACATTGACTTCCATAGAAGCCCCAGTTACAGGGGAAAACAGCCCCCTTTGGGGCATTAGACACAGGCAGAGCTAATCAGGGTCTCCTTAGACCCTGCAGCACTGCTCTGGCCCCGAGACACCCGGCGGTCATGTGACCGCCGGTATTAACACACTCTGCCGCTTCCTTCCTCCTCCACCATGTGCTCGTGCAGCGCTCTAGTCCAGACAAAGGAAAAGGCAGAAGCGGTAATAAACCGCTCCTGTCTTCTCCTCAAGGTCCCCGCTCTGTCTGTGAGCCGGGACCCAACCTGCTCCTGCTAGATTGCAGGAGCAGGAGCTTTAGGCCTCTTTCACACGAGCGTGATGGATTAGGTCTGGGTGTGTTCAGGGTGCATTCAGGAAAACTCGCACCATTTTGCAAGCAAGTTCAGTCAGTTTTGTCTGTGATTGCGTTCAGTTGTTCAGTTTTTTCCGCGCGGGTGCAGTGCGTTTTTCACTGAAACCCCATTCACTTCTATAGGGCCAGGGCTGCGTAAAAAAAGCAGAATATAGAACATGCTGCGATTTTCACACAACGCAGAAGTGATGCGTTCATGTCACACATTGCACCCGCGCGGAAAACACGCTCGTGTGAAAGGGGCCTTAATCCGGAGGCGCTGATCAGCATCTCAACATCTGTGTGAACAGCCCTTACATGTGGAATCACACATGAAGTTGTGGAAGTTTTTATGGGGATTTTTAATATTTTTAATGTTCTTTTTATGTGTGTTTTTATTTAGTGTTTTTTTCTGCAGCCATATGCAAAACACACTGCAGAATGCACTTTGGTTTGTGTTGTTTTTTTTTTGTTTTGGTGTTAGGGGGGTCAGTGGTATTGTTTGAAAAAATGACATTTTTTGAGCATTGGGCTTTTTTCTGGCTCTTCTAAAAAAAAGGCTTGTCTAATGGACTTGAAAACATAAACTCATTATAGGTGCCACATAGCTTGGTTATAAAAAAAAAGTTAGCTAAAATGTTTGGAACCACTGACGTTTTTCTACAAGCAAAAAAAAATTTTTTTAAAAATGGTGAGCTTTTATGATGATGTTCGAGCTGCAGTTTTTGCTTTCATTTTAGAGTCAATGGGGGGATTTACTAAGCATGTTGCACCAGAATTACGGCATAAAATGTGCCAAAAAGAATGGCGTTTTGATTTGCGCCAAATATATCAACTGTTTTCTTTAGAATTTTCACTGTAAAGAATGCATCACATCAGAAATGAGTTCTAAATGTCAAAGGGAAAAGGGTTATAAAAATTGTGTATATTACGCCTCATTTATCATCCTCTTATCGGTAGAAATGCTCCAATTGTTGTGGACAATTAAGGCTAGTTTCACACCTGCGGCATCGGACTCCGGCAGGCTGTTCCGGCCGCAGCATGGCAAACCCTGCCCAGAGCATGTCGTACTTTTGTTCCGGCCGCCTCTCAGCAGGGTTTGCCGTGCTGCAGCCGGATCCGTAGCACAACCCCATTACAGTCAATGGGGCTGGAGCGTAGTTCTTGCACCTACAGCAGCACGGATCCGGCGGGTGAACAGCCTGCCGGAGTCTGATGCCGCAGGTGGATATAAGGACGGCGCACGCCACCTCTCTCTGTGGCGGCACCTCCGGCACTAGTTCGGCCGTGACACGGCCGGCGAGATACCTAGTATAAGAGGGTAATTCTCCACCCCTCTTACCCGCCCACAACCAATCAGCTGCTCGTCCAGCCTCCGATAGTGCAATAGTCTGCACGCATGCAATAATCTGCAGACGAGCGCTGACTTAATGTTTGGCTGCAGGAAATCATCATGTGCTCTCACCACATGAACACCCCTCTTACCCGCCCACAGTCAATCAGCTGCTCCTCCAACCTCCAACAGTGCAATAATCTGCACTCGTGCAATAGTCTGCAGACGAGCGCTGACTTAATGTTTGGCTGCAGGAAATCAACATGTGCTCTCACCACATGAACACATATTTGTGGGACCAATCGGCGGCCTTTGAAATTGTCATAAACATTACAACATGAAGGCAATAACATTGCAATCCTATGGCTTAAACATGCGACTCTAGATAGTTTATAAAGTACCCTTAGCTGCTTATGTGGTGTTGTTTTGTGTAAAAAGTCGCATTTATGGAATAAAGATGCAACTTTTTGTTAAAAAGTCGAATTTATGAAAAGAAAGCCAACTCGTCGTGGGAAGAAGCGATAGGTAAGTATTAATACAGGATGCATTTATTTTTACCTAATATGAATGAGCTAAAAAGCAGAGTTCTGTCAGTAAACTGACATTTAACAAAAACAAAATAAAAGCAAAAACATCCAAAGTCAGAGACAAAAGGCGCAATTTACCAGTGGAAATGTCATAAATATGCTTCAAAACTTCAAAACTGACACAAATATGTGTCAAAAGTCTCAAGTGTGGTCTGGCAGGGGTGGCTGAAATGGCGCATTTCAGTTTAAAAAGTCGCATTTTAGTGCCATTGACGTTAAAATGACGCAAATCCTGAGAAATAGGAGGATAATCAAGTTTATATTTAAAAAGTCACATTTTAAAAGTGGCATGTGCCTTTTGATATATGAGGTGAAACAAATCACCACTTTCATTAGTATTTTTTTGGTGCAAATTACATCATTATTGATAAATGTCCCCCCATCAGTTTTCTGCTACTGATGAAGTGGAGCAAAACCGAGGTCAGCAAGTCCACACGGACAATTTTTATACGCTATTTTGAAGGCTTTTTATCTTGTAAGTATATAAAAATGTGTTTCTCAGAAACTGTGACTACTGTACTTTACTATATTGTATTTTTCTCGGACGAAGGATACTGATATAGATGCCGGTGCAGAGGAAGAACTGATACCAGTGTTCAGCTCAGCACAAAGTAACGGTGTTGTAATAGAGACCAACAGATCATGATTTGCAAGAAGATCCAATTTCTCTCCAGGAACTTTCTGGAAGTTCCTGCGGCGCTGATCCGATAATGTTTAATTTATTGTTCAGTACAATGAAATTTCAAAACACAGAGGGTGGGGAACTCTTCAAGTGAGTACAACTACCAACCATTTTTATGTTATCTAATGCAACATTAGAGACAATATAAAACACCGGAACCCCAAAAATAGAGGCTATATGAGATCCGAAAGGGGAAGTCAGAGGAAAAAGAAAGAGAGAAGAAAAAAGAAGTAAAAATTGAAGGAGAAATAATAAGTCTAGTAGAAACAAAGAAAAGGAAAGATTAAATTAGGGTATGATCCTTCGCAACACAGTTCATCAAATCGAAGCAGGTAAGGAACCATTAGAAATCCAAGATATAATCAAATTAGAGGAATGGAAGTGGGAGTTGCTGAGTCTTAAAGAATATCGAGCATTTATTATTCTCAGATGCATTTAATATTTCCATTCTAATTAGAAAATTCAAAGCATAAACCCATTGGGCTCTGGACGGTGGTAAGAGCAACCTCCAGTGTCTAGGAATAATCTGTCCCAGAAACATTCCCTGGAAAAAGTGACAGAAGCACCACCTCTAGGGTAAGAACCAGGGATGAATGACAAATAAAATTGCATATAGAAATTACATCTTACCACAAGGGAGAGATCAAATTTCAACTCCACCAAATATGGGATATAGTAACTAGAGCTGAGGAACAACACTAACACTCAGCAGGAACAGAAGAAAACATAAGGTGCAATTTAACAGGTAAGTTCTTGAATACAATTAGAAATAGAAAGTTTATGAGATAGAATAAGTGATGTAGTCCACTACTCCTGAGAAAGTGAGCACCCCAGCTCCTTCTCCCAGGTGGCAATGAAATCTGGCTTAGAGTTCCCCGTCACCTCCTGAAGCAACATTTTATAGATCAGGAAAATAGTCTGAGTGGGCACCGACGCTACAAAACAAAGTGATTCAAAGGGTTTAAGACAAGAGGATAAAGAAAATACAAGGGCCAGTTTAAAAATGAAATACCGCAGGCTAACGTACTGAAATCCCCCCTTGGAGTTTTCTCAATGCCCACCAAATTCTGTCGCATTTGCAGCCCAGAACCCTGAAGCACATTGTTCACCCTGGGTTCTTCTCCCCTCCTGTCCCGCTCTTAAAAAGAGCAGGGTTTCCTGGTAGAGGAGTGAGTGGGCCTGGAGATTCTATCAAACGGGACGAATGGGCAAACCTCTACCAAGACAAGTTTAAAGAGTGTAGGAAAGGAGAAAGAGGGAGATCTTTTGCATCCCTTTCAGTGAACCAAAACACCCATAGTTTAGAGGACCTGTTATGACAGAGATCTAGCACACAAGTTCTAATAGCTGTTGTGTAATAACGTTGGAAGTCAGGGAGGCCTACGGTATGTCACTTCTGGTTTTAAGGAGTGTAAGTAGGGAATGTCTTAAATGTGATCTGGATACCTTCCAAAGAAAAGAAGAAACTATCTTCTTCAGTCTCATAAAAGAAGAGTCTGGAAAGTGGAATTGGGAGGGTTTGAAGAAGTTATAATAATTTGGGTAAAGTATCCATTTTAATGACATTAGCCCTAAAAAACCAACAAGGAAGGAGTAAGGATCATTAATGTAAATCTATTCCCAGAGAGTCTAAGAGGGGGTTATAATTAAGGGAAAAGAGTTGGGAAACATCAGAAGGAAGGTGAATTCCTAAATACTTGATGAGGATTCTTTCCATCGGAAGGGCAAAGCCTCGGACAACTGTCACGCCTCCACAGATAGAAGAGAAATGTTAAGTAATACAGACTTTGGAACACTTACCTTAAAGTTACTAACTCTGTCATACCTCTGAAATTCATGCTTTATCACAGGGAGACGAACCCTTGTTAAGGTAACATAAAGAAGGAGGTCGTCTGCAAGCAGGCATAGCTTATGGTCCTTGACATCCTCGAATGGATGTGTTTTGTCTAAGTGCATTGGCTAGGGATTCCATCTCCAGTATATAAAAGGAAGGGGAGAGGGGACAGTCCTGAATAGTTGACCAACCATTATGAATTAAAAAAGGAGCAGAGAGAGTACCATTCACTCTAACCCAAGCAGTAGAGCGATGATAAAGGCCAATAATCCACTCCTGCATGCAACAAGCCAAGCCAATCCGAGTCAACGTGGATTCCAGGAAGTTCCAATTCACCATGTCAAACACTTTTTAAGTGTCAACAGTGAGTAAACAAAGGGGTTGAGAACAGACCTTAGCCGTAGATATTAAAAACAGAGATTTGATAATGTTGTTTTTCGCTACTTGTTCACAATGAATGAAGGATGGCATGAAAGGTTGGAGTCTCAGAGCCAAAATCTTGGCATATGGTTTTAAATACATGTTGATCAAAGATATAGGCCTAAAGTTACCTCACACAAAGGGATCGTTCCCTGGTTTTGGGAGAACTAAAATATGTAACTGAGGAGATTGAGTAATGTTGAATTTATGACATGTGAGAATATAGACCCATTCTCTTTAGGATCCTGCAGCCGAATGTGCATGTAATATAATTTTTTTGTTTGTTTTTTTTGTTTAAACCAAATGTGCACATAACATAATTTTTTTTTAATTTATTTTTTTATGTTTATTGAATTTATTTTTTTGGGGGGGTTTTTACATTTTTTAAGACAAAGCTAGAATACTAATCCAGCAGGATGGAAAAGTTTTTCCATTATAACGTATGTCTTTTTGTCTCCATTTTTGTATCATAAAAAAGGGAAAAAAGTGCCAGAAACTCTTACTCTTGTGTCGGATCCTCCACCGCTTTCACAAGTAGTCTATGTGCTAGCCACAGGTACTCTGTGTGCTAGCTAGGAGGTATATAGATACACAACAGGGTCCCGTTGAAGTCTATGCATGCTCTGATACCCGATGGAACCATAAAATGATCATCTACATGGTGAAATGTTGTTGCTCGTGTTTAAAATCTGTCAAATTCATTACACCTACATACAGGTATGCTATCAGCATTGCATCTTTCTTTGTTACTTACCACAACAAACAGCTTTTTCTTTACACCATCAGATACATGCTGTCCAGCTGCCTTGACTTCAATGTCATGATATCCCAGGTTAAGTGGTACAATAATGAATGGAACAGCCACAGATGAGGAAGGTTGGATTGTCACTTCTTGACGGAACTTCTTCTTGGCATTAGAGAGACTGCAGAAGTTTTCATTGTAGGTCCAGTATACATACAACTAAACCAAAAACAACAAGATGACCGTTTATGAATGACTGATATTTAAACATTCTCAGATTAATTGACTCATCTTTCTCATTTCTACGAGTGTAATCTGGTTGACTTACCTTCAGCTTAATGTTATGATAGTTGTAGAGAATGGCCCGTATCTCTACTTGTTCATTTCTCACCACAGAATATGGAAGCCTCAAATCAATGAAGAAGTTCATCTTCACCTGAATATTATGAGGTTTAGACACACAGATACCTGCCAAGAAAATGTTAGAGAGAATGTCAAGTTACATGTGCTCCAAGGACTCCAATTTCTCACAAAATAAATTCAATACATTATCGTGTTTAGCATGGGAAGAAAACAATCTCTTAACAAGCTCTGCCTCTAATACTACCAGATGTAAGGCAACTATCCTATAAGCCAATGTTCAACCCCATAAACAGGCCTTGAAACATGACTCAGTTATTAAATAAGCCAGCACCTCATCTGCAGACAGCTGTTTCAGGGTAATTATCCTTCATCAGTGCAGAGCAGAGAGTACTGGCTTAACTGGCCAAGAGGCCAAGTCAGGATTCGGGGGGAAATATCTCTCCTTAGGGAGAGAACATCTTAGTCAGTGTGAGGAGACTTATAGGCCATACACTGTCCTCTGGAATTCTGGAAAGGGATGCAAAGGAGCTCTTAACAAGCTCTACCTCTGATGCCACCATATGTAAGGCAGCTATCCTATATGTCAGTGTTCGACCCCTTAAATATGCCTTGAGACATGACTCCCCAAATCCTAACTTGGCCTCTCCCCAGTTAAGCCAGTGCTCTGCACTGAAGAGGGTAATTCACCCCAGAACAGCTGTCTGCAGATAAGATGATGGCTTACTTATTATCCAAGTTATGTCTTCCTTCCTCACGCACCCTCCAGAAGCTGTCGTCAACGTAGCTCCAGATACCTGTGACCACCTACCAGGACCTTAATGAGTAATTCCCAGCCTATATAACAGTTGTCCATGCTGCCCACAGTTACTGTGAATATTAGCTGGTGATCATAATAATGTGACTCAGCTGTACATATACTATCAATACAGGAAGCTATTATATATACTACCAATACAGGGGACCATGTAGCACTACAGGAGTGAATAATATTATAGTATAATTCCCTTCTGTAGTACAGGGGGTATTATAGGAGGGAGGCATTATAATCCAGGCCAGATCACTACAGGAGGCAAAAAAGAAAGAAGGAGGCAAAGATTAAAGAAGTCGTCATGGTGGTCTGGTCTGATTTGAGAAGATGAGGAAAGAGAACATCTACATTAGAGGAGATATCACTGTATGTAATAGGTAGGTGGTGCTGTATTGTCCATCAACTGTATGTAATGTACATCAACAAATGTCTTTAACAGTAGAGCTTGGTAGGGAAGGGTTTGATAGAGAATTTGGAAGCTGGGTGTGATTTTAATTTTTACCTCAGGCAGAAAAATGGCTATAATCAGCCCTGTGTACACTCTTCATGAGAACAAGAAGAGCACCTACCTTTACTGTCAGATAGACTCACTGCCAAAACCTCCCATGTAGTAATTGAATCTTTTAAGAAAACAGGAAGAAACTTGGTGGAGATCCTGTTAAAAAAGTATTAGAAATTCATAGTGAAAACCCCAACATATCTGACAATACTGGACAGGGTGATCAATAATACTGATAACACTTAATGATGTCCACAATAAATGGGACTTAGGTGCAGCACCAGGCACAGCCCATGGACAAAAGTGGCCTAATTTCTGGAAGATAAAAAGTACCGTATATTCTTTCATCCGTTCACATACAATCCATTTAATAAGTTGACCGTAGACTTATACTCACCCTTTGGCATCTGGTGCTTCATTCATTACCTCTGTCTTCCAAAGCCAACTTTCTGCGAACTGTGTTCTGGATGTTATCTCAGCATCATCAATAAATTCTTCCTCTACGTCACCTGATAAACAAATGAATCTTGAAATATAAACCTGGTAACATAGGGGGTTATTTACTAGGCTGAATACACCTATATTCAGGTGCAGATTGCAGCACAACAGCTAGTTGCAATTTGTGACTTCTTCCCGCTCATGCCAGGTTGTGGTGCGGGCGGGAAAGGGCTGAAAGGCCCATCTCATTTACCATTTTCTATGCCAGCATGCACAGGGAAAATCTGCTAAAAAAAGGCCAGAAGTAGTGCTATTTCTCATTTGCACACACTGTGCTATTGACTAAATCTATGGAATGGTTAGGAATGTTTTAAGTACCCAAAGGTGACCAGCCATTGGCAAGCTGTGAGGAGCGCGCTATGGGCAGAGGGGAGAGCCCTTGCTGGCAAGAAGCAGATTGAAGTCTAGTCTGCTAGGGAGTTGAAACAGGCAATTCTCTTGGCTAGGAAGGCATGCATGACTGGTTGGCCAGAGCAGGAGAAGAAGGGTGAGTGAAGCAAGGTGGCAGCTACGTGAGAGCAGGATGGCAGCAGATTTGGGCATTTACATAACAGAGTCCTAGGGTAGTGTGATACACAAATTTTCAGGCCAATCAGAGAACCTTTGCTTTGGTTAGAATCGATTTGGACCCTAGCAAATTGGTCAGTTGACTTGACCGAATCGAACCTGAATTGAATTTTATTCATCTCTAGTAAAGTTCAAGTTTGACATGAAGCCTGAGGATCTTCAATGTTACCAGTTATTTGTTCCAGCTGAAATGGACCTTGTAGCTTATGATCCCCATAAACCCCTTGGATTTCAGCAGAAATTCAGCAAGGAGGTACAAGTCTCCCATAGAAGCATAAGACAATGTATAGGAAGTTCAAAAACATACAAAAAAATGGAAAATAGAGAAAGAGAGAGAAAGAGAAAGACAAGAGAACGTATAAAGAAATGTTCTCCAAAAGGTTTAAAAATGAAAAAAAAAAAAAAATCCTAATCCTAAAAAAGTACACATAATTGGTATCTACAGAACTATTAAATTATTACTAAAATGAATGTGAATACCATGAAAAGTTAAAATAACTACCGTATCCGTGCAATAACTTTTTGTTCATCCCACCCATCATCTAAAGGGCATCTGTCAGCAGATTTGTACCGATGACACTGGCTGACCTGTTAAATGTGCTCTTGGCAGCTGAAGACATCTGTGTTGGTCCCATGTTTATGTGTGTCGACTAGGGATGAGCAAATCGACTTTGGATAAAACATCCGAAGTCGATTCGCACACCACTTTGTTTGAATACTGTACGGAGCACTCAGTACAGTATTAGAATGTATTGGCTTTGATGAGTCGAAGTTATTACTTTGAGAGGTCTTGTGAGACTTCGCACAATAACTTCAAAATTAATTTCTACTGTAAAAAAACATTTCCTGAACTCTGGTTCATTTCCAGGTGGACTGGCTACCAAGTTGGAGAAAGGGCAACCATGGCAGGTGGACCCTAGAGGAGTGTAGCAGCAGCATATAGTCATGCATCTAAGGGACACACTTAATCTGTCAGCTACATTAAAATTTAAATTATGGGGGCCTCCACCATGCTGAATAAGCATGCCAGTAAGTAGGATCATTTCTAGGCAAAGAACAGATGTTTTGAATGAATAAAAAAATTTTCCCCATCAAATTATATATGACTCTGCTTAGCTGCTCCTGTTGGAGAGCTTTGGGTGGTATCAATTTGCTTGTCTTTGTTGACTACTCTGTTTTGGTGAGTTGGGCCCTCATGCTGACATATATAAGGATTTTTTAATGATAATCTATGATTATTTTTTCCACATCTTACTTCTTCCATCTTCATCAGTTGCTTTGAGTTCAGTCTCAACTTCCCTTTGCTTTTTAATATGTTTGCAGCAATCAAGGAAAGCAGCGATACATTTCTCTCCATCCATAATGTGGCGAGTCCGACGTTCACAACTGTAACCCATAGGGTTATCGAGCATGCCGTCTTCACAACATTTCTTCTCCAGGTCTATATATTGTGATGCTGGAAGGATAAAGTAGATCATTGTAGGCTTTGTCACTACTCCAAAAAATACAGAAGGATAAATATGATTAAGGGAATGAAGAAAAGACAGTTTATTGTCCCAGTTTTACCTTTTTTGTTCCGTTCTTGAATAATTAGACCAGAGGAACGTCTCCTACGCCTCAGATTTGGTTGACATATAGGCTCTGTGGAATAATTTGACATTGAATAACATTCAAAATAAGCAACTTCAATCTTTCCAGCTCCCCATCATTTAACACCAAGAGGTCCATCAAATGTACTCTAGTTTTTCACCAAAGAAGTCTGTTACAGTTAGTACTTCCTTAACATTCTTCCTTAATTCTTCCTTAATCTTCCTTAATACTAATATGACAGTAAGTGAGTGAGTAAGTACACCTGTGTAATGGTGGGTCAATCTAGAGGAAGAAACAACAGTGGAACAGAACCTTTAGGTAGGTGGAAATTGGGGTACCTGAATGGTAGTAACAGTGGGTGCAAAGTTAGGTGTCAACAGTGTCAAGAATGTAGCCCTGTACCTGGGAAAATACATATGTTGGAGAGTCACCATTGCAACCTATGCTTTGTGACTGTATAGAATGTACAATCTGTACATCTTCTCAAGAAGACTGTGTGCAACCCCTTTAGAGGCTATAATATTATACTGCTGTATCTCAGTAAATTTCACTGTTTTCTACTGTGTCTTAAGTTTGTAATTGATTTTATTTGTGACATGTCCCCATCCTTCTGCTCGGTATACTGTAATGTACCTGGTTCACCAGCAGGTGGTAGTTTACCTGGCAGAGATCTTTAGTCTTACCGTTCCATTCCCAACCCACCACTCCTCATGAGCAGAAGTGGGCTAGTCCTACTTCCTACCAAGTCAAGAGTTGCAGGAAGCTGGAGTGGAGTGGAGAGCTGGAGCGAGAGAGTAAAGCAGCGATTTTCCCTCACTGCTGCTTGGGAAAGTAGCTAAAGGAGCAGCCAACTTCTGATATATATAAGGCCTTAGTACCCTTCTAAGCAAAACGGGTCACAGGATACTTCACTCTCATAAGAAACAGTAACTGAAGCTGAGTACAGCACAGTAGCAGAGTGATTAAGCAAAGTAGTCAGGCTTACCTGCCAGTTTACCCTTAGCCTGCTGGAGCCAAGATCAAGTATTGTTTGGATGACACAAGTTTTTTGCAAGTAAAACCGTTAAACACTGTTTAACGTGGCACAAACTCTTAGGGCCACAACATAACACTCGGTATTTCTAAACACTGAGACTCGATTGCCCTGGGGGGGCACCCGTTGCACATACAGTGAAACCACTGATTTTGTGGAAGATGGTCAAAACATACACAATAGATGATGAAGCTGAAAATCTATCACAAGAATTTTGGTCAAGATCAAGGGGTGCTCTCCTCAAAGGAATGGCCTTTTGGAAAGGTTTCATTTTTTAAAGTTCCTCAAGTATTTCCTTATGTCTTACAAGTGGCACCAATTTTGTTGCCTATCTACAGTATGAATCTTCTAAAGAAATTAAACAAAAAGTCTGTTGGGTAATATTTAAACCTTTTTCACAATTGCTGACCATCATTTGGCCAGATGCTTTTGTGAAAAAGACCTGATCAGATTTTGATGTTCCATTCTGGACTTTTTTGGGCAGTAGTTGTCCATAACCTGAAATTTTCCTTGTTTAAACACTTTCAAAGAAAAGTACAATAACGACTGGTAAAAATCTTTTTGGTTAGGGAAGTAACTCAAGTGTCATCAAAACCCCACGTGAATTATAGTTACTTTAAATCAAATGGAACTTTTTCAAAATTACTCAAAACCCAACTAGGCATGGCTCCCAGAAGATCCCCTTACTCGAGTGATCAGTGATGGTTCCAGTTTGCCCAGATCCCAACCCAGCCTCTATGACATTTCAAATCTGAAAAGACAATTTAAATATATGATAAATGATCACCTGATCTCTGAGGAGTTGCCATGTTGAAGCTTGTTTGCAGGGCAAGGCCAGCATCATAAAACACTCCTGGTGCATTGGCACCGCTCCCTGGTGTGCAACCAATGTCATATTTTTCCACCGAATCCCAGACCTTAACAGAAAGACGAATGACTTTCAGTGGACACTGTACTCTGCATATGTAATAACTTTTGTGATACATGTTGCTTAAATATTTTTTACCTTTTGCTGTGAGATCTTTAGTTTACTGTTGATCACATAGACACCTTTATCGACGGCCACCAGTCCAACGGCAGCTTTATGGTCTGCTTGTAGTTTCAGCCTCAAGGAGGCTCCGGGTAGCTGAACAGCATTGTCTTTGTCCTTATCTCCTGTTATCGACAGCTATAGGAAACAATCAATAATTAAAATATTTTCTTCCATCTCCTAGGTCAGCATGCTAAGTTAGGCCCCCAAAGTTCGGGCCAACATTCACCAAACAAACACACTCATTTGTCGGGAGATTGCCTCTTTCATGCGTTACCTCTTTTGTTGGGTGAGCATGAACAATGGCAGTAGAGATCATTTATTTACATACTCCAGTGATCATTGTGCACTTGTTGCCTTCATTTGCATGCAGCAATGATCGCTGCTGTAACATTCTTCAATCCTGATTATTGTTCACTCTTTCAACCTATATAAGCTTTCATAACAGCTTTCTGGTCGAGTCTCCCTACCCTGTAATCTGTAATCTTTATAAATTGTTTGTGATCACAACAGTTTTTAGATGAGACTCCATTGTTACTAAGACAGGAAGTGATGTCATTTGATAGATGCATACAAGATGACATCATTTAAGATAAACATGATGTTACTGAAGTTAGGTTTTAAGATTATATCTGTGGGCAAGATATAGCTCTTTTTTTCTAAAGATACCATCGTGCTCCTAAAACACCAGGGATAAGGAAGGAAGAGGAGTGTAAAGGAAATGGGAAGGGAAGAAACTAAAGAAAAGGGGACAGTAGGGAAGGAAAAGACATGTCCTGAAAGGGGAGAACTCAGTTGATGGCAAATAAGTTTGACCCTATAATTTGGAAGCTGATAGATCTGTAGATACCAAACAATGTGTGCTATTAAAAAAAAATTCACAGAGCTTGCAAGTTGTAGTATTTCCCCAGTTCTAAAATAGAGAGAAAAAAACATAATAATGTTAATACGCTCTCTAATGGTGAATTTTCTTACCGTGCCCATACAGGTATCATCCACGTCAATCCAAATAGAGTCAGACACAATTTCCCGAACTGCTCCAGTGGTCACGGTATAGTATGCCAAAACACGGAATGATGGGATAAATTCTTCTGTTACTGGCAATAACATAGTCACAAGTGCCTGGCCCCTGTCCCTCAGTTGTGTCCCCACCTTCATTATCCTTCCTTTGTTCATTATCTGTAGAAAAAAAAGCATCAATGTCAGAGAGCAGAGAATCTGGGAAAGTTTGGTAAATTTTTTGACTGCCTCATCAGAGGAGACTACTTACAGATAGCAAGGTTACTACAACTCAACCTTCATCCTGCAAGTCCTCGTTAGTGATTCATTGATGTATAGGGGTTGGGGATCATGCCTATGACCATATTATGGATCCATCTTGTAGTACATATCCGTAATATAGCAGTTGTAAAAATGTGGGCCCTATTATGTACAATATATTATAACATGGAGGTTTTTTAAAAAAAAAAAATCGGTCCATGTCCAAAGTAGATCAAAGGTGGACCTACATAGTGAGATTTTTTTTAAATGGCACTCTACTAACAGAAGAGGATCCCGGTCAGTTTAGGCTCTGATATAAATATAAGAGAAATAGTAATCTCTTTAATACTAATGTCTATAAATTCAGCACGTCTGTTATAATGGGCCCTCATGACTGCATGAAATATGGGACTGGTTTGTGCTGTCCATGTTAGTTCATTATCCTTAAAGAGGTTGGTTGTGAAAACCCATGATCAAACACTTATTACTGCATTCTGTTAATAAAGGGACCTTCATCAATTAGCCAAAGTGAGGAGGGGCTAAAAAGATTATCCTGCTATGGAGAAGGACGAGGTATGTCCATTTATTTCATGGACAGCCTATTGATTTCAATGAGCACTGTGGAGTAATTCATTTCTTCTGGGGTGGCGCTGCACTAGCTGCCAATTCCACCACAGATTACAGCTGATCAATGTGGCTGTCAGAATGGAGATACTATATGGTCATCTTATTTTTAGGGTACTCCAACAGGGTAGTCCAACAAAAAGCTGAGAACCCCTTTCCAAAAATTTATATGGGTTAAGCCTGAGAAAAGAAATGGAAAGTTACCACGTAGTTGAAATGGGTGATCTGGTTTTGAACGGCAATGTCATTGTTCCGGATAATAAAGTTGATCACTGCATTCTGTCCTACTTTCAGTTCTCCTCCCGTGACACTGAGATGTAAGTAGTTGCCACTGAGGGGTTTGTAGGCAGAGGCCACCATGGTAGCAGAAGCTTGTTTTTCCTTCTGTATTTTTTCATCTGTTGAGGACACCTAGAAGTAAAGAGAAGAAATAGACATGTACAATGGAGTAGTAATAGAGTGCTAACTATCTAAAACAATATTCATAGTCAATATTCAAGTCAAGTAGAGTTTCGGTCGGCACTCGGAGGTCAGCAGTGGACGTGCCAAGATCAGTCCCAGTGAAATATAGAAGAAATCCCAGCACTAGCTATCGTCAATCAGTTAGTTTCTTACTGTATATTGTTCACAGATATAGTTATAACTATATCTATGAACCGTGAACAATAACATAAATTAACTGATTGGGCCCTATTCTCTCCAATATATTTATCAATGATCTTGTAGAAGGCTTGCACAGTAAAATTTCAATTTTTGCAGATGACACTAAACTATGTAAAGTAATTACCACAGAGGAGGACAGTACACTGCTACAGATGGACCTGGAAAGACTGGAGACTTGGGCAGAGAAGTGGCAGATGAGGTTTAACACTGACAAATGTAAGGTTATGCACATAGGAAGGAATAATGCAAGTCACCAGTACATACTAAATGGTAAAACACTGGGTAACACTGACATGGAAAAGGACCTAGGAATTTTAGTGAACAGAAATCTAAGCTGCAGAAACCAGTGTCAGACAGCTGCTGCCAAGGCCAATAAGATAAGGGTTGCATCAAAAAGGGCATAGATGCCCGTGATGAGAACATAGTCCTGCCACTTTACAAATCACTAGTCAGACCACACATGGAGGACTGTGTACAGTTCTGGGCTCCTGTGAACAAGGGAGACATAGCAGAGCTGGAGAGGGTTCAGAGGAGGGCAACTAAAGTAATAACTGCAATGGGTGGACTACAGGACCCAGAAAGATTATCAAAATTAGGGTTATTCACTTTAGAAAAAAGACGACTGAGGGGAGATCTAATAACTATGTATAAATATATCAGAGGTCAGTACAGAGATCTCTCCCATCATCTATTTATCCCCAGGACTGTGACTGTGACGAGGGGACATCCTCTGCGTCTGCAGGAAAGAAGGTTTGTACACAAACATAGAAGAGGATTCTTTACGGTAAGAGCAGTGAGACTATGGAACTCTCTGCCTGAGGAGGTGGTGATGGTAAGTTCACTAAAAGAGATCAGGAGGGGCCTGGATGTATTTCTGGAGGTAATAATATTACAGGTTATAGTTACTAGAGAGGGGTCGTTGATCCAGGGAGTAATTCTGATTATCTGATTGGAGTCGGGAAGGAATTTTTTCCCCTAAAGTGAGGAAAATTGGCTTGTACCTCACAGGAGTTTTTTGCTTTCCTCTGGATCAACTTGCAGGATAACAGACCGAACTGGATGGACAGAGGGCTTTTTTCGCCCTTATAAACCATAAGAAATCCCGGCACTCTCTATCTTCAATCATAGTAACATAGTAACATAACTATGTTACTATGATTGAAGATAGAGAGTGCCGGGATTTCTTCAATATTCAAGTCAACACTGCAGACCCACTAGGCTTTCCATCCAATAAAATGGTATTCCAACAATTAAACATTGATGGCCTATCCTCAGAAGAGACCATCAAAAGTTAATTTGTGGGAGTCCGACACCCTCCACCTCTACCGACTAACTGTTCCTGAGCAGCTGTGGTGCCAGAAGATGGGGCTGGAATGACACAGCTCCTTCACCTCTGTACACAACGGATGTAACCAGCTCCGTCCGCTACATGGTTTATGGATCTGTGAAGTTCTGATGCCAAATTTCACAGCTACCCTGGAACAGCTGATCGTCAGGGGTGCAGGATGTCAGACCGCCGCCGATCAGAGAATAGGCCATCAATATTAAAATCCTGGAATTTAACACCTCCACTAAGTTCAAAATTTTCAAACTTTCATTATTAGTCTATTACAAATGGAGACATGTCAAAAAACAGAAATATTACTGTTATCTGCAGATTGCTTATGTCTGAGCGAGTGTTCAGGGTCAGCCGAACGGTTCCATCTTCCAGAGTTGATCCTCTGACATTTCCTGGTTCTGCTACAACAGGGACACGATGAGCAGGAGACCCATCAGGATTAGTGACAAACACCTAAAATGGATAAAAACAAAAATGAGATTCTTGAAAAAGAAAAAAAAAACACCCAACATGTGTTATTTATAATCCTGTCATCTTCTTATGTCTCAGAGGGGCGTGCCATCTTCCTTGGGCAGAAAATAAGTTCCTTCGTAAATAGTTTTTTGCATTTTTACCATATTTTATAAGCATAAGATGAAAGTGCTAGATATGAAATCAGTGCACTTACCATAAGATCGAATGGCATTCCAGGCTTGAAAAACTTGGATGTTTTTGTGCAGAGAATTTTATAGGGAGATTCCACAATGAAGATGTTATCCAGCTCATATTCCACCAAATCACTGCCTGTAAGAGAAGCAGCCATACATTACAGTGTATTTACATGGTTATGATTAAAGGGGTTGTCCCACGAAAATGCATTTCTCAAACCAGCACCTGGATCTGAATACTGAATGATAATCACATTTAAAGCCTATGTACACCATTTTTTTTATTATTGCATTGTACATATTTTCAGCTAAAAATCTATTTTTCAATGGGTCTTTAATAAAAATATTAAAGAGCTGACATTCTCTAGTAGCTGCCTGTGAATGTTTTGTCTTTTCCGTCATCTGGGGAACAGAGGGACTCCTTATCTCTGTTGTCTGACCTTATAAACACTCAATAGCGCAATCCTTATCTTTTTATTCTTACTGATAGGAATGTGTCTTAAATTACTGTTTATGAACTCTTAGTAGTTTAGAGATAAGGGTTATTAGATGACGGAACAAAGTGAAAGTGAAAGTACCAGTCACACAGTTAGAAAAACAGTTAACCCTTTGCAACAGAATGGCTCAATATTTTTGATAAAGGAAATTGAAAATAAGATTTTTAGCCAAAAATGAGTGAAATGCAATCACAAACAAAACTTTCCTCCAAAGGTGTACATAGCCTTTAATTAACTATTTAGTATAGCCACTGATTTATTCAATAAAATGTATCTGTATAGCGCCACCTGCTGTTGGTTCTTTGCCTTATTACTCTGTTCATCTCGCTGAGGTGCTCAGTTCCATCGTTCAGCTGACACCATCCTTATCCCTATGATAATTACAGGAAGAAAGCTGCAGCACAGAGTTCCCCCTCTCCAAACTTTGATAGGGAAACAGCTGCAGTAGAAAATACATGCTCCCTGATATTTGATAGCAATATGACAGCACAGATGTGCCAACCAAGGTAGGAATCATCAAGGCAGCTGTGATACTATTAAGGAAGTATATAGCCAGGGGAGGACTGGGAACTTAAAACGGCCCTGGAAAAAACTAAAAGTGGCCCCATGTTGTAGGCGGGTCCAAACTGGAAGAATTTGGGTGACACAAGTAGGCAAGGACAACATAAGTAGGTGAGGCCAGCAATATCATAGTGCAGCACAAAATACTGCCCTACCAGAACCAAATACCACAGTGCAGCACAAAATACTGTCCCCCCTGCTGTATTACCATCCTGAAGACTTGAATTCAGGAGGGCAGCTGCAGCCGCCATACTACCTTTATTAATGCTGAGAGCATCATATTGTTATATACCTGGCCAATGGCATCAGGAGGGCTTGAAAGGCCCCCAGGGCATCGACCCACCAGTAAATTTCCTTGTAAGGTCTATGGACAGTCCGCCCTTGTATATAGCGTTATTAGTTGAGCACTGTTTTTTTTGGCAGTATACTGTATAGAACTGCTGTGTGCTCACCGAATGGAATCTTATGTCAGAACTACATGAAAACATTTGCCACTATATGTTAGTATTATTTACACTATGTTATTGGGGCAGTATTATAGCAGTATTGTGTTCAGTCTTCCTCCCACCATACAGAAATGCCAGGGGCTCCTTATACTTTTGACTAGAGGTCTCTCTAGACCAGGAATGCTCAAACTGCGGCCCTCCAGCTCTTGTAAAACTACAACTCCCACCATGCCCTGCTGTAGGCTGATAGCTGTAGGCTGTCTGGTCATGCAGGGAGTTGTAGTTTTGCAACAGCTGGAGGGCCGCAGGTTGGACCTGCCTGCTCTAGACCTTGATCTGACCCTCATGCCCGCTATATCTGATAATCTTAATAAATGTCCCTAATTGTTCTATACTTGATTTTATCAAATATCTAATTAAAAAAGTTTTCTAAAGATGTGTCCATGCAAATGATACTTTATCTCCAAGACAAAAAACGATATTTGGGGTTATAATGCTTGACATTTCTACATCATATGGGCAAAACCATTTGGAAAAGCCAACAAGTGTAAAATGTCCATTTTCACAAATTTTTTAAAGCCCACTTGTTTCTAGCTCAGAAAAGGGGTTTTCCGAGACTTAGATAGTGACGACCTATCCTCTGGATAGGTCATCAGTATCTGATCAGTGGAGTTATCCCCCCCCCTCCCCGATCAGCTTTTTGAGAATGCACTGGCGCTTTCTCCTTGCTCACCAAGTACAGTGCTGCACACTGTATAGCGGTTGTGCTTGGTATAGCAGTTGAGCTCCATTCACTTTAATGGGTGAGCAGCACCTAGGCCAAGTGACCAATGAACATGACATCACTGGCCTAGGGAAATCTGAGAGAAGGCTCAGGCGCTACTGTGAGCACAGCTGCCTACTCAAATAGCTGAACTTCAGGAGTCCCGGGAGTCTGACCCCTACCAATCAGATACTGATGACCAATCCAGAGGATAGGTCGTCACTATCTAAGTCTCGGAAAACCCCTTTTAAGCAGAAATTGGTGCGAATTTTGAGCTTTCTTGGGAATAATATTTGATTTGGCATTTATCAAGATGCCAGATTATAGGTATTTATCTGCATATGTCTACATAAATGCAAGACCATGGGGATATTTGTTTCTCTTACCTGAATCAGTAATGACAGTAACAGAAACATATAAGATCCATTTTAACATGTCTTTCTCTTCTGGAAAGTAATTCACCAAGTCTTCTCTTTTCAAAATGGCAGAACCTACGCCCTCGTTGATCTAGATGAGAGTTGTAAAACCACAAAGTGTCAACATTGTCTATGCCGTGGATGGCCAACTGGTTAAATTGGTTGTTTCATGAAGACAGCCCTTCCATACACAATTACAGGATACAAATGTCATTGAGAAGGTGTCCCCACTCAACGGAAAACACAAGCCATCTATCCTTTCATCAGAATATCTGGTATGTGATACTATATATATGGCATGAATCATGCATCATGAATGTATGGATGGCTCAATAGCCAAATATCTGGCTTACGTCAGTTTCCTCCCTGTATGAGCCACAATGGAGAGCTGCTCTGTAAGGGAAGCTCCCACTTTGGAGGACTTGAGATTACATGGTTTACATTGCCTGCCATACACTTCAATGGTCGTCATGTAATGACACATATCTGCCTGGCAATGTCTTCACCCCAGCAAAATCCGTTGTTTGCCAGGGGAGATGGGAGCCTGACCTGTGGCCTTTTCTGGATACAGTACCACTCTTGTCCATGTTTTTTTTCTGTTAATGCACCTTATCCTCAGTCACTTAAAGCTAAAGTACAAGGCACCGCTTATGGACAAGAGAATTGATACTGCTGAGAAAACCGATGGTCCATCAGTCTCCACAATCTAAAATGCTATGGATCCAATACTGCATTTTGACTTCTATTTATTAAGGAAGCTATGATGCAGATGTGAACAATGTCTAAATCTCAGACAGCCCCGTTAGTTAGTATCACATGTATCATTCTGATGATGGCTCATTTAAGAGTAAATGTATTTATAGAAGGAAGAAAAAATCATTACATCTACTCTCCTCAAGGTATCTGGCAGAGTTTTCTTCTCGTTGTCTCTCTTGAGCCCAAAGAGCACAAAGGCTTTTCCTTGAACAGGTTCACCATAGAGATAGCTGATGAGATAAAACATAACAGAGTTTTACTACCAGTCACATTAATATCTCCTGCATAGATGTCAGTGACAGCTCTAATAAGTCCCAAACATCTCTAAAACTGATGGAAACTCAACATGGCCATGGCTTCTACTCACAATGCCTCTATATCCACTTTTAGTTCTTTGTCTTTAATGTAGAAATATTTCTGAGATGCAGTCACTTTTATTTCAAAGCTTGGTAGAACTGAAATAAATGCAAAAAGGAAAATGAAATTGACCATTTTAAATCCCTGTAAAAGTTAATCTTGCAATACCACATCTAACCATGTGGTGTGCTCTTCAGGAAAAACATGACTGAGCAACACAAAGTAAAAAGACATCACGCACACCTGTATAGTTCAGGACTCTACATAGCCATCTGGTGGTTGGAATGTCCACTGCATTAATAAACAATTGTTCAAATGCCCTATTTTTGTAATTTTCAGTTTCAAATGACCCAGAGTGAAGATCATCTAGAAAGAGCATCCATTAAACACACAGTCCATTTATTTTAATAGGCACAGTGTGATGCTTCCCATTTGGTGGGGCTGAACAGAAATTGAGCATTCACTGCCAAGTTCTCCAGCAGATTTGAGCTGATCACTTATGATCCTGGCAATGGGGCATATAACGATCAGCTTATTTTGGGAAGGCAATTTTGTCCATTTGATCAAATGTTCAAATCAGAATACCACATTTGAGGATCAGACAACAGTAAGGCTCTTGATTTGTCCTGTTCTTACCATATTCCTTCACTTCAAATTGTGTGGTATAATTCTGGATCAAGGTGTCCTCAAACTTTGCTGATATTGTCCATATCCCCAAACTGTTAAAAAGACAGAAAAGGTTTGTCATTATTTTCATCATTGTCGCCATGATAAATATATGATCCTCAGGGGATCCTGCCCTCTACTTTCATGTTTTTGTTTCTCACCTTACAATATCGGGCAATTTATGAGACGTGGAGATGATTCCGGTTTTGGTGTTTTGTTGAATCAGATCTTTTTTGACAATGACATTTTCTGGAGTCTACGAAGAAGAAAAGAGGTTCTTAATTAAACAGGTATGGTCTAGCAGAGAGACCCAGTATGGTGGTATTTAGTGCACTAGTCACCTAGTCTACATATGTGGACCCAAGGAAGAATGATTCATTATGGAGTCCATTTCTACCTCATAGTTACCTAGATGTACATGGAATTGCCAAGCCTGATGTACACTGGTTCGGTCTTAGGAGAGTGTGACCTGTGCAGCCATCCTTGCATAGTGGTGATTGCAATAAACAGATTTGTGGTGCAGACAACTGTTCTCATTTTACAACATGTGGCACTGTCATTTGGACACTGCACAGTATGACACCGTCAATTAGGCTATTAATAAGGTTTAGCTAATATAAGATCTGCCTTGAACCTACCTGGTGCTGACACAGGCCACTGTCCTTAATAGCTGAAACTGCTCTCTACAAAGTAAGTAGGGTTCCACCACATCACTCTACTCCACTCATCACTGTAGTAACGCAATATAATAATTGGACTGTACGGAACATTGTGTCAAAGAAAGCAGTCTTACCAAAAATTCAATGATCACCGGCTTGCTCACTGGTTTTAGTTTTGGGGTCATGGTGAAAATCCTGTATAGAACTTTGTAAGAAAGAAAGAATAAAGATATAAGTACCGTGTACCTTATATAGGTTTTGTTCTATATGGGTCAACAATTTATTATATATGTCTTTATATTCTGAATCTGCTTTCTTCAGTAGCATGTCCCAGGTCATAGTAACATACATAGTAACATAGTTTATAAGGCCGAAAAAAGACACCTGTCCATCCGGTTCGGCCTGATATCCTGCAAGTTGATCCAGAGGAAGACAAAAAAAACCCTGTGAGGTAGAAGCCAATTTTCCTCACTTTAGGGGAAAAAATTCCTTCCTGACTCCAATCAGGCATCAGAATAACTCCCTGGATCAACAACCTCTCTAGTAACTATAACCTATAATATTATTAGGTCAGAGGTGAAACCTGAAGTTCCCGGGCCTAAATGTAAAATCGGGAACATGGTCCCCATCTATCATGTTTCATTGGTATCCTCTTATCTGACAGATGATCTCCCAGGCACAAGTCTATCTGTGATAACTACACCCCTGCTTCAGATTTACACTTGCTTTCAACATGTCACTTGGTGCCACCATATAACATTGTTCTAGGTAGAGTCCTAAGAATAGATGTCAATCACAATGTTCAATCTCAGCCCAAGCAAGAACTCCATCCACAGGATAACTTTAAAGATGTTGTCCAGAGGGGCAAATTTTTTCAATAAAGTGCTCAGAACGGTGTTAAAAAAAGTCTCCCCCACTGCTGCAATGCTTCCCGGATGTCTGCTGGTCTCCACTTCCTGTTATAGGCCTAACGCATAGAAAGTGGCAGGAGATAATTTCTCAGCCAGTGAGAGACTGAGTGATCAGGAAGTGGAAGTCAGCCAGTACCTGGTAAACAGTAATGGCAGTAAGGGCCCATTCACACGACCATATTGCCGCAATATTGCCGAATAGATGCGGCCCCAGTCACTTCTATGAGAGCGGGCAGCCGCAGATCCGTGCCGTGGCTCCGCAATAAATTATAGAACATGTCCTATTCTTGTCCGCAACAGCAGACAAGAATAGGCATTTTGAACAGGGCGCCCGGCCGTGTGTTCCGCAAATTGCGGAACACACGCCAGGCGGCATCCGTGGTATTGCGGATCCACAATACTACGGCCGTCTGAACGGCTCCTAATACTGACTACAAAAAATGTTCTCATTTAGTCATGAAAATACATAAGACTGCATAAAAAGTGTATTGTTACTCAATAAAAACCATTTATTAACATACTAATATTACACTACTTAAAGGGAACCTTTCATCTCCAAAACACCCCCTGAACTAGAGTAAGTGTTATATAGTGTAAGTGATGCTGAATCCGAAGTTTTATCTTCATACTCACTTCCATTCCGACGCTGTGCTCCCACAAACCTGCAGTAAAATACATTGAGAGGACTCTTCTTTGAGTCCTCTCCATTATGTGAGTGAGCACTGGAGTCCACTGAGTGCATTTTACTGCCGGTTTGTGAGAGCACAGATATAGAATGGAAGTGAGTATGAAGATAAAACTTACATATTCGGATTCAGCATCACTTACACTATACATCTCTTACTCTAGCTCAGGGGGTGTTTCGGAGATGACAGGTTCCCTTTAACAAGAATCTGTCCCCAGGTACCTCCCTATCCAACTGTCTGTATAGACACAGAGCTGTGGGTCACCTGATTAAAACTCTTTTTTACCTTTTGCTGATCTGAGGCCCTGTTCCAGAGTTATAATACTGTTTCTTAATATCTAAATTAGGCCTTTGGTGCAATGAGGGCATCACCATTGCTCTTGTTGCACCCAAGCTCTGCTCCTTTCTGGGAACAGACCCTCCCTGGCTGCTTTGATTGACAGAAACATGTAGTGGCAATGCAGTGAGGGAGGGGCTGACCACAGAAAGGAGTGGGGCTTGAGTGCAATAAGAGCAACGGTGATGCCCTTGTTGCACCAAAGGCCTAAGTTACATATTTAGAAAAAGTATCACAACTTGGGAATAGAGCCTCTGATCAACAAGAGGAAAACAACTTTTAATCAGACGACCCACAGCTATGTGTCTAGACAAACAGTTTGATATGGAGGTTGCTACAGATGTAGCCAATCTAAACTAGACTCTTATGACACATGGCACAGTGTTATCTTGGGTCTCTTGGATCTTGTGACAAAAGCCATTGAAATCCATTGAAAGGTTAGTTGTCTTTTTCTTGCCATTCTTTACTTAAAGGGGTTCTCCGGGAATTAAGAAAATGAAAATACGTAAATATTACTTTATTATAAATATATTCCCAAATACCTTTCATTAGTCATAATGGCTTGTTTTGTCTGGGGAGCAATCATCGGGGAAACAAAATAGCCACTGTCCTATTAGTCCACACAAAACCTGTCCTAATCACACAGGAGGACAAGTTACTTCACCAACACTGAGGTAAAGAGCTGCCTCATCCTCCTCTCTGCTCTGCTTGTCAGGGGTTATGATCCTGAATACAGATGATAAAATCTTCAGCTGAATCTCTGTAGGAATGAGGAGACATGAAGTACAGAGAGGAGGGTGAGGATGTGGCTAATAACCAGCAGCTCTTGTATGCAGTCTCCATTACCACAGTCTGTCCTGTCTGTCCTCTCTGTACTTCATGTCTCCTCATGAACTCTACTCCCACAGAGATCCAGCTGAAGATCTTATCAGTTGTATTCAGGATCATAATCCCTGACAAGCAGAGCAGAGAGGAGGATGAGACAACTTTTTACCTCAGTGATGTGAAGTAACTTGTCCTGATGTGTGATTAGGACAGGTTTTCTGTGTACTAATAGGACGGCAGCCATTTTGTTTCTCTTAATCTTTGCTCCCTAGACAAAATGAGCCATTATAACTAATGAAAGGTATTTGGAAATATATTTATCATAAAGTAATATTTACGGATTTTCATTTTCTTAATAAGTGGAGAACCCCTTAAACGCATTAGCCATCAAGTTTAGCTCGGCTGCATCTGTAAGATGCTCCATTGATAGACGTCTTTCAACGTATGTGACCACTGTTATCTAATCAAAAACTGCTCATCTGGGAGCATATGGTCCCACCGAACCAATCAAGGACCAGCTTTATCTCGTTCAAAAAAAATCGAAAGAAGCAACACAAAATTTATACAGCCACTATTTTCTGGGTTATGATTAGAACCATACATGACTGTCTTTCTCAAACTCACAAAAGAGAGAAATGCTATCCAATGCAAACATTTTTGAAAAGCTGTGAGAAATTCAGCAACACCTGATCTGTACCTAAGCATAGAGAAGGGGAAATGAGAATGAAATGGAAAATTGACATATCAAATTCAACAAAGCTAACCTAAAATCTAAGGACTATCAAAAACCCACTTGAAAAACTACTTGTAAAACTAATTGTACTTTTATTGCCCCACTAGATGGATATTACCTCTGAAAATAAAATTATGGATGCATCTATTTTTTCCTTATAGACACAAATTTGGAAACCTTTGGTTGAAATGACAAGAAAAAGTAGCAAGATATATATTTAAAGCAATGGGAAATCTCTTTTGAAGATCCAGACCAAATCAATCTTGTATAAATTATCTTGAAAGACTTCCCATTTTTTGTGGATAATGGAATTTATTTGTCACCCACTTAGTTATGCCATAACACTGTACCTGTAGATCCTGGGGTGTAGATGGGTTTGTCCGTCTGTATGAATATATATCCACTTTGAAAGGACACCAGGACAACTTTCTCCAGATTGCAAGCAGTAGCCTTTACAGTGACGTACACAAACTGTTTCTTATTTGGGTCCTTTTCCAGATTAGTTGAGGGGATCTGAAAAAAAACACCAGCAGAAGCTGAAAAGGCTAAAACTCTTACCCAGATTTATTAACCACCACATAGAATCTACAAGGAGCGTTTCTCTCTCTATAGATTCTGAAAATCAAGCTCAATAATTTCAGTGAGAACTGTGTAATACTTAATTATTCCTGTGGTGGCGCTGCAGGGGAGCTTGACACTTCCTTAACATCCATATTGTCTAGAGCACTCATCAGCAATGATTGTTTCTCATTGACCAAAAACGCCAGGCTAGTCAACAAAAGTTACAATGCAGTTGAATAAGACCTACAGACATAGGCCTAGATCATAGGACCTTTTACCCCGAATATAATTCACTTCAATATCTAAGGATCTGGTCCTTCATTGTGATTACAGGAGAGTAATTTTCAGAATTTTTGAATTTTTGGTGATTACTTTGAGTAGTCATTTCACACTAGCATTTTCTTTTTCTGGTATTGAGTTCCATCATAGGGGCTCAATACCGGAATAAAACGCTTCAGCTTTGTCCCCATTCATTGTCAATGGGGACAAAACTGAACTGAAGAGCACGGAGTGCTCCTAAAAGCATTCTGTTCCGTCTCCAGAATGAAGAGTGTGACACACTCAGTAAACGGATCTGTCCTCCATTGACTTTCAGTGGAGTTCATGACGGATCCATCCACAGCACACCACACATGACAGGCACATACACACAGACATACACACAGACAGACATACACATACACAGACATACTTACATGCTCCCAGCAGCTCCGCACACATAGGAAGATTCTCCCTCCAGCAGAGGGCGCTGTGGGGAATGTTCCTATGTGCGCGCCATCCTCCTGTGCTGTGCGGTGCATGCTGGGAGCATGTAAGTATATCTGTGTATGTGTATGTCTATGTGTATGTCTGTGTATATGTGTGTGTGTATGTGACACGTGTGGGGCCGGAGCGCTGCTCCAGCTCCTCACGTGTACTTGTGGCAGCACGGATCCGGCAGCACGGATCCGGCGGGTGAAGGGTGCTGCCGGATCCGTGCTGCCACAAGTACACGTGAGGAGCTGGAGCAGTGCTCCGGCCCCACACGTGTCACATACACACACACATATACACAGACATACACATAGACATACACATACACAGATATAGCTAATGTGAAAGTGGCCTTATATCTAGAGTTACCCACATTACTTGATTGAGACAGAATATGGAACTCTAATTCATAGCTAAAAGGTGAACCACAGTTGGATCGTCAAGGTCATCAAGTTTAGGTGTACAACCAGGAAAAACATCTAAAGGAAGACTGAAGCTATAACTACAGGAGCATTCAGAATCAGGACCAAGATTGAAGAGGATACTGAGCACAATGACTAGACTGACCACTAGTGGCCACCACCAGGATACCATTACGCAGAGGAAAAGAGAGGTGATGTGCCACCCAAGGATGACTTGCGTGCAATCTTACCGTCAAGCTTAACATCTCCCAAAAAATTGTTATTGCTGTTCACAGAGATTCTGCTCGAAACTAAAGTAAATCTCTTTCGGGGAAAGTCATGGATTGTGATTTCAGCATCAAACGTAGAACCGTGTCCATCTACTATAATGGTCTCCTCGCTGTCCACACGCAGCACATTGGGTGTTATCAGGCTGCATCTGGTAGAAGAAATACATGAAGACAAAAGGTCAATATCTGAAAACTGATACAAAATATGCCCAGTTTGATTACCTGCAGAGGTGGACTGGCCTTACAACCTACTGGGAAACTTTCCCGGTGGGCTGACGCCCAGGGGGGCCGCAGGAGCCCTTCTCATGACTGCCAGCCATGGTAAGTAATGAGTTGACGCTCCCCTCATGACTCACGAATTCAACTGTATTGCCATCCAGAGGCAATTGGAGTAGTAGAACAAAACATGACAGCTGACACTGGCGACTTCAAAAAGGCAGTTTTTGAAGAGAAATTTTGTGCTGCTGGGGCAGTATTTTATGATGCATTGTGGAATTTGGCCCTGGGGTGGTATAATGTACTACAATACGGTATTGATGGCCCCCTCTACTTGTGTTGCCCCGCGTTCTGTCGATTTGGACCCAACTACAAACTGGGGCCACTTTTAGGGGTTTTTTTTCCAGGTCCACTTTAACTTCCAGTCCACCCCGAATTACCTGTCCCCGCAAAGGAAGGTGAAATGGCTTTGTCCAGGATTAGAAAACGAGGTCTGTTTTTTTTTATGTCTTTTCAAGTTATTCCTTTCTTGCCCATGTACTGCATCTGACATTGAAGCTTAAGTAAATAGATATCCTCTTCTAGGGGATCATAGAATGAAACCTCATTGGAATAACCACCCAAAATTGCATTAAAAGTGGTATGCTGAAAGAAAACTGCCCATATGTATAAGGACCCATTCACACGTGAGAACCCGGACCGTGCTCCTTCTGAGGACAGGAGCGCTAGGCGTCATTGGTTGCTATGACGCAGTGCGCTTCCTAAGGCCGCTGCTGTACAGTGATATACTCTGTACGAGCATGTACAGTGTATCACTGTACAGCGGCGGCCTCAGGAAGCGCACGGCGTCATAGCAACCAATGACACCGTGCTCCACGGTCGTGTGACTGGGCCCTTATATACTGTATAGTGGACAAGGAAATCAGGTCTGAATAATGGGGTGGCTTCCTGAAGGAGGTGGTCAATCTAATATCTCTCTCATATCTATCGATCTATCTAACGAAAATCAGGGCAGCACAATCAATAGCAAAGAAAGCGGAGTGCCAGCAGATCAGATGTATCCAAACATCAACAATTAAATAAAAAGAAAAAAGACTGTGGCACTTCCAAAATGTGTAGTCCTTTGATTCACCCATGCGACATTTCAGTGCCAGCAGTTCAGTTTTGCTTGAAAACAGCCCCAGTAAGTGGACTGAAACGTCGCATGGGTGAATAAAAGGACTACACATTTTGGAAGTGCACCAGTCTTTTTTCTTTTTATCTATCCATCTGCGTATCTACCCAATGTCAGAGTATATTAATCTTTGTTTTGTGGCTTATCAAAGTGTAAGGCAGTTATGGAAGCTTGTAAACTACATTTACGTTTATGCAGAAGCTATTTTATAAGACCGACTAATTATAAACCAGTTGGATAATATATCTAAAGAGCTTAGACAGGCAGGTTCAAGATAGACAGAGAGAGAGAGAGAGAGAGAGAGAGAGAGAGAGAGAGAGAGAGATAGATAGATAGATAGATAGATAGATAGATAGATAGATAGATAGATAGATAGATAGATAGATAGATAGATAGATAGGATAGATAGATAGATAGATATGAGATAGATAGATAGATAGATAGATAGATAGATAGATAGATAGACAGATATGAGATAGATAGATAGATAGATAGATAGATATGAGATAGATAGATAGATATGAGATAGATAGATAGATAGATAGATAGATAGATAGATAGATAGATAGATAGATAGATAGATAGATAGATAGATAGATAGATAGATAGATAGTAGATAGATAGGTAGATATGAGATAGATAGACAGACAAATATGAGATAGATAGATAGATAGATAGATAGATAGATAGATAGATAGATAGATAGATAGATAGATAGATATGAGATAGATAGATAAATTAGATTTTAATGCCAATCAACCTTTTACATCTTGTTCTATCTCTAATATACGGTATATGATCTACAACTTGTTCTATCTATCTATCAATAAACCTTTTACAACTTGTTAATTGAACACACATCTCCTGTGTCATCCATCACGGTCAAGCTCCTCACACATCAGGTGTTGAACCCTCAGTTATTTAACCCTTTGCTTCTTTTATAACATAACAATAGGCAAAAAGACAATAACAAGCAATACAATCTCACTGATCTCTGCCCTGGGATCTGCCCGCTATGTCCACTGCATCTTATTTTCACACAGTAATTTACAGTCAATCCACATATGAATCTGTATAAATACATATCTATATATATACTCTAGATGTATAGGATCAGGTGATACTCACGGTGGCTGCGCATAGGACCCAATGAGTCCATACAGTAGAAGAAGACACAGAGCTCCTAACCCCATGATGCTTCCTGGGGTATGTGATGTTTGGAGACATGGCAGGGGTTTATAAAGGATTTCAGCCTCAGCTCTCTCTCTCCTTGACCCTATAGCCTTTTTAATCAGTAACTGAAGAGATTTAAGGTTTAAGGTATGCAAACATTTGGCTGGGGGACAAGTACAGGAATGCAAAATCAACACTGCCGGGAAATCACACAGTTCCAGCATAAAAGACCATTGCTCAATCCTGAGGAGAGTGAGAGGGAAGAAAAGAGCAGATTATAGTGAAACAATAGAAGAAGGCAGCATGCTATATACAAAACAACTAATGAAGAACCCTGAAGCTATTGCCCCATCCCCCACAGACACCAAGTAAATGAGGAACATGCTCCTCAAGAACCCCCCAGGTAAATACCCCTCATAAAAGGGTGAATATAACTCAAGCATCTCTCATTCTCCTCCCTGTAGGATGTGTGAATACAAAGAGACATAGAGGAGAGGGATTATTAAATGGGATCGAAGGTCTCTCCAAGGTCCACACAAAGAACTGAAATTTGTCAACTAGTTGGAGGGCAAGGGTATACACAGAGCTCACTAGGCTCCATAATAAAACTTAGCATGAACCCCATGCCCCACCCATTTTTTCCAGTACGCAAGTGTCAAATACTACCAGACAATTCAGAACACAAAGTGCCAGCCCCAAATTTAAGATTTTTTTAAGTGGAAGAAATTTTAATTTAAAAATATTCACAAAATTTTAATTGTAAGTTGCCCTTGGCTCCGCTCCATGTCTGCTGCTTCCCTTCACATGATAATTTACAAAACTGGCACCTGTTGCCAATGCTAGGGGGTGATCAGTGCCTAGAAATTGATATAATTACCACTGACAGCCATGGAAACTGCAAAATCTCTTAGTGGTGGCTGAATGAAAATGCAATGTTTTCACATTGGGAACAAAAGGAGCATTTTAGTGCCGAGGGTCCGCCTTCTCTAGGCCCTGTAGAAAGTATGCCAGGGGTTTATTTCTGTGACTATTTGGGACTCGGGAGATTAACCTGTCATGGTAAACAGGCAGTGTGATGTAGAACAGTCGTTTGTTCAAGAACAGGAGGAGCAGAGCTGATTAATATATAGTTTGATAGGAAAAGATGTAGAATAACCTGTAATATACTGATAGAATTCCCTGCTCATTCTACACTTAGGAGTCTAGTGGGCGGTCCTAATCAGTGATTGACAGCTATCTCTGTAGGTCATACAGAGAAGGCTGACAATTATTGAGTCAGACCACCCACTGGACCCCTAAACATAGAAATTTCCTAAATTTCTTCAATAAATGTCAAGTTATACTGAATCTACTCCCAATTACGGTATATGTCAATCTGCTCAGCTCCGTCTGCTCCATAACATCCTGCCTGCAGATTGGATAGCATGTCCATGGTGACAGGCTCCTGTTAAACTTGCAGTTGACTTGAGACTTTTGTCTCAATAACACAAGCTGGTTTTACTCATTCAGATCTCTTGGCGCACTTTTTGAAACAAAAGCCAGGAGTAGATCATAAACTGAGGACACCTATAAGGGAAAGTATGAGTCTTCTCCAAATTTAGAATATACTCCTGGCTTTGGCTTCAAAAACTCGATCAAGAAACCTGAACATGTAAACTAGCCTAATGACCTGTGTTCCTGGAAAATAAGCAGACTCTGAGATATCTGGCATGAAATACACACTGTATACTTGGCCAGTTCAAACATATATATTTATGGAGAATCTTTAAGAGTATTCCAATGAGAACAACCTCCTTTCTGAATGAAGCCCTACAGATCTCATCTGCTTGCTGGGAGTCTGGCTTCTGAAACCCTCATAAATCAGCTGTTATCTCCAGATGAAGCTTTGAGACCTTGTACTTTTCTCCCAAAGCAACATAGAAATGTAGTATTAAATATGGTTGTAGTACATATGGAGCAGCCCCAAGTGGAGAATCCATTAATGATGACCTAGACATAACCTACAGCAGAGCTCTATGATGGGATAATCTTCAATTAACCTAATGTATTATTACTCATTATTTTACTCACTTATATAATGCAGACATATTCCACAGCTTTAAAGAAATTATCATCAGTTGCTGTCCTCCAATAGAGGAAGTTATTTTCTACATTTTCTACATACAAATTAAGGAATGAAATGCAATGAATTTCAAAGAATTCTGCACAAAAGGTCTATAAATGCCTCCTAATGTGGCCTTCTCAAAATGGAAACTTCTGGAGTTTTACTGCACCTTCTTTCTATCTTTTATGGTTGGAGATCACATTCCTAATAGTAGTCATGTGTAAGGTGTTGGAAACCTCTCAAGACAAGACATGTTTTGATCTCCAGGACACCTATTGTTGTCCTGGACCAACAATAGGCCTATTGACCATTTACAGTATGTAAAAAAATGTTCATGTTTGCCCGTTTTACCAATGGTACCGCCAGTCTTCGCTTCTCGATCTCATGGATATGACCACAATATGAATCCATACAAGTTCCATGAGGTACTGATCTGTTATATGGCACTTACCTTGAAGGTTTCTGGTTTTAATGTCTAGTCCATGGGAGGAAATAGCTGCTTCACCGGTTGTGTGGAGCTAAAATGCCCTTTTTTGTAAACCTGCTTAACACAAATAATTGTGGCTTTTTGCACTTTAAGCTACCACGTTTCTGAAAAGTGGTCATGGCTTGATTGGAACTTAGCAAGCCTCCCATGGCCCACAAAATGTACTATGATTTATGCCAGAACCTGTGTGACTGTGACGAGGGGACATCCTCTGCGTCTGGAGGAAAGAAGGTTTGTACACAAACATAGAAGAGGATTCTTTACGGTAAGAGCAGTGAGACTATGGAACTCTCTGCCTGAGGAGGTGGTGATGGTAAGTTCACTAAAAGAGTTCAGGAGGGGCCTGGATGTATATCTGGAGGTAATAATATTACAGGTTATAGTTAATAGAGAGGGGTCGTTGATCCAGGGAGTTATTCTGATGTCTGATTGGAGTCGGGAAGGAATTTTTTTCCCTAAAGTGGGGAAAATTGGCTTCTACCTCACAGGGTTTTTTGCCTTCCTCTGGATCAACTTGTAGGAAAACAGGCCGAACTGGATGGACGGAGGGCTTTTTTTTGGCCTTATAAACTATGTTACTATGTTACTATGTAAATTGTATCTCAAATCTACACAAGTTCATACTGTAGCTGGTGTAGATTTGTAGATCTTTTTGCCCCTAATTTATTAAGAGATGTGCACAAAAACAATTAGATACATTTCACTCCAGAACAAAGTAGACCAAGACAAGAAATGACAGTCTTGATAAAAAAAATACCTATGTATGCTATGTGCATCTCATGATATATTATGGAGGTTTTCTCCCCTACAAGTGATGCCTTTAGGGTAGAATTCAGTGTCTCATGGAGGCAGCACAGGCAGGGAACAGGTAACCACTGGACCATCGACAAAGGAGAAATAGGAGTTCAACACTTCAATAGTTTCTTTTGATTCTGCCCTATGTTTTTTTTTTCTTAAGCCCTACAGTAGGTCTTCCATTGATCTTCATAAAATTGTCCATTGCCCCTTTTCCTATTATCAACAGTGATTTTTGTTCCAGACCCACCAGAAGTTGGAAATTCAATCTTTAGACATGCAGAAAACAATTGATTTCTAATGAATGGAAGAACAAGGAAGTCAAACATCTCCAAAGAGATTATAACCACCAAACATGTTTTTATTGAGCAAGATTGCTAAACTCACTTTCACCTTTCTGAAAGCTTTGAGAAGAGCCAAATCTCCACCCTACCTCTAGAACTAAAACCCCATGTTGTAACCACAGATGGCTTTGCAAGTGCATGGACTTTTCTGCTGAAGTCCATAGGAACCACTGAGCCAGCAGCATTAAGCCAAATTCATGCCTGGCTGACTCTCCATCTCCTCCTGGTTGGATAGGATCACCAAATGGCTAATACGAGACCAGGGGCATAGTTATAGGGGGTGCAGAGGTAGCGGTCGCTACCGGGCCCAGGAGCCTGAGGGGGCCAAAGATCCTTGTGCCGCATAAGAAGACACACAGAGCACTAAGGGAAGGGGGGCCCAAGCTGAACTCATGCACCAGGGCCCATGAGCCTTTAGCTACGTCCCTGTACGAGACCATGGTTTTCTTGAAAGTTGATAAGAGCAGTGTATACATTACCCATATAAATAGTGACAACCAGGCCTGCATGTAAATGCAGGCTGTGCAGCAGGATAGGAGTAGCCAGTGACCCACAAAGTGAACTGAACAACCAGTTCTTCTGATCAAGCTATTAGTTCATAACCAGTTCAGAACTGACCACGACAGGGACAATGAATGGTAGAGGCCCTTTAGGCCTGAGGAAGGCCCAGAGCACATGTTCCTCCTGCTCTACCTATAATCTGGCCCTGGCTTTGAGAATATTATCAATCTCATTTGTTTTTGTATGAAAAAGTAACTGTCCACTTTTTAGCCTTTTTTTAGCAATAATTGTAACCAAACTTTGCCAGATTCCAGAAACTCTCCAAACAACTTTTAAATCAAGGAATAGCCTGGACTAGCTCCTGCTATCATGATGCCTGCTGATAGATTTGCTCAACTAGTGTCTAAACATAAGTGGTCAAGGGAGCACAGGTAGGTCAGAGAAAAGACAAGATCAGGTACTAAAACAAAAAAAATGTAGGAAAGACAGTGCTTGCTTTGCAAAAAGGAAAAAGGTGAAGTCGTTATTCCATAAGTCTCGGGTAGACATTAGACTATTTCCAGCATGCTTGATGAAAAAGGTTAATGTCTACCTGAAACTTTTGGACGAAATCTCACAAGGGTCCACACCAGGTGCTGTATTTCTTTTATTTTATTTTCCTATTGTACAGGTACTGCAGTCTGCAGTCCTATGTAACACCACAGATAACACAGCAATAACTTTCCGAGTACAGATAATGTAGTAGATGTCACCTACAGTCCTATGTAACACCACAAATAACACAGTGATAACTCTCTGAGTGCAGATAATGCAGTAGATATCACCTGCAGTCCATGATGTAGGCTGCACACCTCTTCCAGCCTAGCCTGCCTGCAGAGTTGACTCTATCTCGGCACAGACGGGTGCCGTGCAGTGATGCCATTGTGAAGACACACATGTGATGACATCATTACACGGCACATACGCCAGGACAGAGTAACTCAGGCTGGCTACAAGGGGCCTGTGGCCTACACCACGGGAGGCGCCCATGGTGGGAACACTGGCATGGATCCACAGTATTCACTTTGAATGTTTTTATTCACTGACAGGCTTTACTAGGGGCAGTGGTGGACATTAATGGGGGCAGTGGGGGATATTACTAGTGGCAGTGGGGGACATTACTGGGGGCAGTGAGGGACATTACTGGGGCAGTGGGGGACATTACTGGGAGCAATGGGGGACATTACTGGGGCAGTGGGGGACATTACTGGAGAACAGTGGGGGTCATTACTGGGGGCAGTGAAGGACATTACGGGGACAGTGAGTGACATTACAGGAGGCAGTGAGGGATATTACGGGGGCAGTGAGAGACATTACTGGGGGCAATGGGAGACTATACTGGTGGCAGTGAGAGACTTTACTGGGGAGCAGTGGGGTCATAATTGGGGCAGTGGGGACATTACTGGGGCAGTGAGAGATATTACTGGGGAGCAGTAAGGGACATTATGGGGAGCAGTGGGGGTCATTACTGGGTGCAGTGAAGGATATTACTGGGGGCAGTGAGGAACATTAATGCAGGCAGTGGGGGAACGTTACTGGGGGCAGTGAGAGACATTACTGGGGGCAGTAAGGGACATTATGGGGAGCAGTGGGGTCATTACCAGAGGTAGTGAAGGACATTACTGGGGAGCAGGGGGGTCATTACTGGGACCAGTGAGGGAAATTATTGTAGCAAATCCAACAGTGCAGAGTGCTATTAACCCCTTCAGTACTGAGCCATCTTTCACCTTAAGGACCAGGCCACATTTTGATAATCACTTTCCATTTGGGTTGAATTTATTTGGACCAAATCAAATCTGATGTCCAAATCAATAGACCTGGAACCAAAATAAATTTCAGGAAATTTTCTCATTGCTACCAGACACCCTCTGAATTAGAGATGAGCGAATCATTAAAAATTTGCTTGCAGAATATTCACCGAATTTCTGACAAGATTCGTACTTAAACAAATTTATTCGGTCGAATCTACGTTCAAAAAAACAATCGTTGTTTTGCAAACATTCCTGGGCAAATTTTGAACGTACATTCAGCGTAGTTAAAAGTACGCAATACGTAAGGATTAGCGTCCAAAAGTGCATACGAATCCTTAGCGTACTATTAACGCGCGAATGCGTCATACGCACGAGGCTAGGCCGCGGCGTAGAGTCTTTAGAGGCAGTCCATATGAGGTAGAAAAATAAGGTGCTCACTCTTATCTATCCAGCTAAATGCATAATTTACTAAAAACACCGTACAATAAGTGCATAATAGGACACATTGCAGTAACTGAAAAAGAATACACACAATGGGCTAAAGTGCTGAAACTGTAAAAACAGTGTAGCTAAAATACAGCAAAGACATAAGTATGCAAACATTTTAGTGCAAGCAATTTCACATTTGCAAGCATAAAAGGCTCAGATATACGTTAGAGTCTCTCCTCGTGGCTCCTTAGCATGATAAAACACTGTCTGGAACACATAGTCCAAAATTCAATTGTAATCCACGTGAGGTAATATTGTAATCCAAACAGGTAACGTGTAATCCACATGGATAATAGAAAATAGCAGCAAATAAAGAACCCTTTTTGCAAAGGGGCTCCCAAATAACCTGAGGGGTTAAAAAGGGGGGGGGGAAGGAAAATAGGCGCTCTTAGGCCCAACTGGGACTTTTCTGCAAAATGGGGGGAGTCCTGATTGACAGCCATGTCGACTCCAGCTGGGTGAGAGTCAAACGGGGGCAATACATACATATTAGAAAATAGCAGCACATAGAGAACCCTTTTTGCAAAGGGGGCTCCCAAATAACATGAGAAGGGGGAAAAAAGGAAAATAGGCGCGCTTAGGCACAACTGGGACTTTTCTGCAGAATGGGGGGAGTCCTGACAGCCATGCCCATCTGGGTGAGAGTAAAACGGAGGCAATACAAACAACCAAACATAAAAAGTGCCAACTAGCTCTCACCCGTCAGGTGCAGTCCATGGTGTGGCTCCCATAGGTCCTCCTGAGGTGTCCATTACATCACCCAGCCAGTAGAATGGTTCCTCAGATGACGGACCTGAAGTCCTCCTCGCTGAAACTGCTGCTAAACATCATCAGAGGACGCTCCTGCCTCTTCTAGGCCACGCTCGCTGCCGTAGTAGAACTCCAGTGCCCTCTTCTTCTGGAATTCGGACTTGACCGGGTCCAGGTGGTGGTGACGCTGGTGAGCGCTGCAGCCATTTGCGCTTTTCCGGATCCTCCTGCTCGGACAGCAGGGGTAAGGATTTCCAGCTGTAGCGGTTCTGGCAAGGTTGCATCCAGGGAAGTAGCCCCAGCTTTCCTGGCTGCTGCTGGCTTCATCTTCCACGGCAGCTGGTATTGGTGGATGACTGTGGATTGGAATGTAAACAATGTTGTCGTCAGCTGACCCAGCTGAAAATACTGTGGTGGTGCTGGCAGTCCAGGAATCAGTGGCTCCGGCTGTGGCTTTTCACAGAACCGGAGGACGCCATCTGGGGACTCCTGAAGGTAGCGCAAGCGTCCTGGACCTAGTGGTTCATCCTGCTTTGGTCTGATGTAGGTACCAGCGGACGCTCCAGCCGCCTCCGCCGCATGAGCCACAGCAGACGCTCCAGTCGCACCAGCCGCCTGATAACAAAGAACCGCCTCACGATGCGCAGCTAACTCAGCAGGTGGTAAGGAGAATAAGGGCACTGTCGGTGGTTTACTCGCCTTCAGTTCAGAGCGTGACACCCTGATGTCTGGAGCGGGCGGTGGTTCAGGTAACTCGTCCCCAAAGGCCATCTGGTTCCAGTTGGGACGCAGCTCTTTAGCCATGCTTGCTACTTGCTCAGTGTTCAGCGCTGGTCTAAACTGGTTCAGTGGAGGGTGGAGTACTGAGGGAGGAGTCTTCACTCCCTGGTTTTTTCCAGTTCTGAGGGGGGCATATCACTTTCCCGCTCTTGCAGGGGGGGTGTCGTCATTTTCCTGCCTCACGCAGATTGCATACATTTCGTACCTTTCATACGTATAATTACCATTAAACATTTTGCGAAGATTTACGAATAATACGAAGCAAATCCTAAAAAATCCGGATTCGCTCCGGAGGAGAAAATTTCCAAGGTTCGATACAAATCTACAAAGCGGCGAATAGATTATCTCTACTCTGAATGCAGACTTCAGACCAGACTCAACCATAACTTAAACACCCTACCAGACTATCTCCAAAATCCAGACCCCAGACCATACTATCCACAAAATCGAGACCCCAGACCAGAATATCTCCAAAATCCAGACCCCAGACCAGACTATCCCCCAAATACAGACCACAGACCGGACTATCTCCAAATCTCCAAAATATTAACACCAAGACTCCCTGGTTCTTTCACTCCTAAATAGTGCTATTGACGACATTATGAAGCCAGAGAAAGTGATATGATGTTTTCTCATTGTTCCCTTAGAAACAATGAGGGAACAACGGGTATATGAGGATGAAGCACCTGGTAGATTTGCCAGCTCTTTTGGGAGTCCAGAAGATCTCTTTATTCCAGAAGTCTCTGAACATTCCAAGAGATTTCGTAAGTATTATTTACACTGATCACTAGACAATTATTCAAGTATCAAATATCTTATTGTTGGGCCTATTCCATATGTCCGTAAGCTCTGAGTCACATGAATGATAATACAGCATAGTAGATTTGCTGTATAGGCCCATACTTTACTACTGTTCCTCCAATTACATACAGAGATATATTCTGTGGGATTCATACAGAGTGTGCTATTTCAAACCATAGTATATTATGGAGATATTCATTCCCTACAAGATACATTGCTTCAATTGGACAACACAAGATTTACTTAAGCAATGGCCCGGTATAGGGTTAAGGATATATTTATATGGTATACAGTATTAGTTACTGGCACAGACTCTACAAAGGATTAGGGGACATAAATCTAGCTGACCAGCGTTGCTTAATATTTACTTGTTGCTCAGTTATCTAGAGATAGCCCAGACAAACATGCATGGGGCATTCTTATTTAATCTACAACTGATAAGCCATTTACATGGAAATGAAACAGAAAAGCACAATGAGACCTTAGACCATCACTTGCTGAGATTTTCACCATGTTCATCATCAGATCATTCTCCTCCCCTATTAGGCCCCTTTCACATCTGTGGCGCAGGGCTCCGGCAGGCTGTTCCGGTGGGTGAACAGCCCGCCGGATCCGTGCTGCCACAGGTGCACGTGTGGGGCCGGAACTGCGCATTACAGTGAATGGGGCCGGAACGGTGAGCCCTGACTTGAGCCCCAACCTCTGTCCCTACCTACTTACAGGGCCTTCCTAAGTAACGGCGCGTAACTGGGCGGCAATCCCTAGCCTGAATAAGTGCTGGTGCGTAAAGGGAAGGGAAAAACAGAGGAGAACACAATAAACGAAGACAGAACACAACACAATAATGGAAGGTCAGCAAGCCAAAAGTCGTACGAGGAAGTCACGTCAAAAACCAGGGGAGCGAGCAGGAGCAAAGTCAAATACACAAAAGCCGAACTCCTAAAGTCCAATAGTCACAGAAATAATTACACACTAACACTGGAGGTAAAGACTAGAGATGAGCGAGCATACTTGTCCGAGCTTGGTGCTCGTTCGAGTATTAGGGTACTCGTAAGTGCTCGCTGCTCGGACGAGTATCTCGCCATGCTCGAGGAAATGGCAACTTCCGCATCGTGCTTTTTTGGCGCCTAAAAACACAGCCAATCACAAGCCAGGAGACTCTACAGTACACCCAGCATCACGTGGGGCCCTTACATGTCGATAGCAGGGGTTGGCTGGCCTGATCAGGTGACCCTGGAATATACTACCGACTGGCCGCGGTGCTCGGCTCAGATGCCGTCTGGATGTCGTTAGGGATAGAGCTGCTGCCTTTCAGGGACAGTGTTAGGGCCTGAATTTAGTTCTCAGTTAGGCAGGGATCACCCACAAAGAACCCAACAGCCCTTCTAAGGGCTAGAAGACATTTTATTTTATTTTTTTTTGTCACTTGGCTGGCTGGCACTAGTAGTGCAGCTATCGCCATATCTAACCCTGTTTTTTTTATTGTTCTATCTCAGTGATACAAATCCATTGCACACAGCACTGTGGAACCATTCTGTGTGTCACAGTTCAGCACTGACTCACTCCAATCCATATATACTGTCCAGGTGACACTTTCTGTACGTCACAGAATACAACCAAGTCATTTGCTACCAATATCATCTACAGCTTGATCCAGAAAACTCTCTGTGCGACATTTGTCTGGGTCGCAGACTAAATAGCCACCGTTAACAGGGTGTCAGTCAGTTCTACGATAGTTCCTGCACGTCACGTTCCCAAAAAAACAAAATTGTAAAAAAAATATAAAAAAACAAATATAAAAAAAAAAATTATTTTTTCAGTTGTTTTAGCTCAGTGATACAAATCCATTTTACTCAGCTTTGTGTAACCTTTCTGTGTTCACAGTTCAGCACATTCGCTCCCATCCGTATATACTGTCCAGGTGACACTTTCTGTACGTCACACAATACAACCAAGTCATTTGCTACCAATATCATCTACCGCTTGATCCAGAAAACTCTCTGTGCGACATTTGTCTGGGTCGCAGACTAAATAGCCACCGTTAACAGGGTGTCAGTCAGTCCTACCATAGTTCCTGCACGTTACGTTCCCAAAAAACAAAATTGTAAAAAAAATATAAAAAAACAAATATTAAAAAAAAATTATTTTTTCAGTTGTTTTAGCTCAGTGATACAAATCCATTTTACTCAGCTTTGTGTAACCTTTCTGTGTGTCACAGTTCAGCACATTCGCTCCCATCCGTATATACTGTCCAGGTGACACTTTCTGTACGTCACAGAATACAACCAAGTCATTTGCTACCAATATCATCTACCGCTTGATCCAGAAAACTCTCTGTGCGACATTTGTCTGGGTCGCAGACTAAATAGCCACCGTTAAGAGGGTGTCAGTCAGTTCTACCATAGTTCCTGCATGTCACGTACCCAAAAAAACAAAATATAAAAAAAAAAAAAAAAAATGTTTTCAGTTGTTTTAGCTCAGTGATACAAATCCATTTTACTCAGCTGCGTGTAACCTTTCTGTGTGTCACAGTTCAGCACACTCGCTCCAATCCGTATAATCTGTCCAGGTGACACTTTCTGTACGTCACTTAATTCTACCGGACTTAATTTTTTTTTTTTTTTTATCATACACCTATATACAAAAAATGTTGAACCCCGGGGCTAAGGGTCGAGGGCGAGGGCGTGGGCGTGGGCATTCAATTACTGCAGGGGGCAGAGGCCGTGGTCCTGGGCAGGGTGAGACAGTACCCGCTGATGAGGGAGCAGGGGAATTCCGCAGAGCTACACTCCCTAGCTTCATGTCTCAACTTACAGGGACACGTGGTAGAGGACTGTTGAAACCACAACAGTGCGAACAGCTGATCTCGTGGATTGCGGACAATGCTTCAAGTAATTTGTCCACCAGTCAGTCTTCCACGCAGTCCACCCACGTTACCCAAGGGAGCACTCCTATGGCTCCTCCACCTCAACCTCCTTCCCCCCAGTCTGCCCCCTCCCAGGAAAATTTGGAATGCGATCCGGCATACTCTCAGGAACTGTTTTCTGGACCCTTCCCAGAGTCACAAACCACTTCTCAGGTTGCTGCTGACCTCGTTCCCGATGCCCAAGTTTTCCAACTGTCGCAGTCTGTGGGTGATGATGATGATGATGACAATGTTGACTTAGTGGAAGAAGTTTGTAAAGAGGTGTCGGACGATGAGGAGACACGGTTGTCAGACAGTGGTGAAGTTGTTGTTAGGGGAGGAATTCCGAGGAGGGAGCAGACTGAGGAATCGGAGGATGACGAGGTGACTGACCCAAGCTGGGTTGATATGCCGAGTGAAGACAGTGCTTCTGAGGCGAGTGCTGCACCAGAACAGGTTGTAAGAGGCAGTGGTGTGGCCAGAGGGAGAAGCAGGGACAGAGCTGGTGCATCATCAGCAACTGTTTCACGTAGTGAAGCTCCCGTGGCGAGGCCTAGATGTTCGCAAGTCTGGAGGTTCTTTAAAGAAAGTGAGGATGACCGACGGACTGTGGTGTGCAACCTGTGCCACACCAGGATCAGCAGGGGTGCCACCACTACTAGCCTAACCACCACCAGCATGCGCAGGCATATGAGTGCTAAACACCCCACTCAATGGAACCAAGGCCGTTCACCACCTCCTGCGGGTCACACCACTGCTCCTTCCCCTGTGTCACTCGCTGCCTCTGCTAGTCAACCCCCTGCGTCACTCGCTGCCTCTGCTAGTCAACCCCCTGCCCAGGACCCCGGCACGAGCGCCTCCCGCCGGAAAACCACACCTTCGCCTCCACGATCCTCCACAGCGTCCACCAACGTGTCCCAGCGCAGCGTTCAGCTGTCTTTACAGCAGACGCTGGAGCGCAAGAGGAAATACAGTTCCACCCACCCACATGCCCAAGCCCTCAACGTCCACATCTCCAAATTGCTTAGCCTGGAGATGCTGCCCTATAGGCTGGTAGAGACCGAGGCCTTTCGAAATCTCATGGCGGTGGCTGCCCCTCGGTATTCCGTCCCCAGCCGCCACTATTTTTCCCGATGTGCCGTCCCAGCCCTACACCAGCATGTGTCACAGAACATCATCCGTGCCCTGACCAACGCTGTTCCTGAGAAGGTCCACCTAACCACGGACACGTGGACAAGTGCTGCCGGGCAGGGACACTATATCTCACTGACGGCACATTGAGTTAACTTGGTGGAGGCTGGGACCGAGAAAGACCCTGAGGCCGCTCATGTACTGCCCACACCAAGGATTGCGGGGCCTACCTCGGTCACGGTCTCTCAGACGTACTATGCCTCCTCCTCCTCCTCCGACCCCTCGTCCTCCACCGAATTACCATCCGTGGGCACGGCGCCTTCAGTCGGTAGCTCTAGGCGCAGCAGCAGTGCCGTGGGTAAGCGCCAGCAGGCGGTGCTCAAACTGCTGAGCTTAGGTGACAAAAGGCACACCGCCCAAGAGCTGTTACAGGGCATCACGGCGCAAACCGATGTGTGGCTGGCACCGCTGAACCTCAAGCCAGGCATGGTTGTGTGTGACAACGGGCGTAACCTGGTGGCGGCTCTGCAACTCGGCAGACTGACACATGGGCCATGCCTGGCCCACGTGTTCAATCTATAGTTCAGCGGTTCCTCAAGACATACCCCAATCTGTCTGATTTGCTCACCAAGGTGCGCCGCATCTGTGCGCATTTCCGCAAGTCGAGCACAGATGCTGCCACTCTCAGGGCAGCGCAGCGCCGCCTACAACTGCCCGCTCACCGACTGTTGTGCGACGTGCCCACGAGATGGAATTCCACATTAAACATGTTATCCAGAGTTTACCAGCAGCACAGAGCGATTGTAGACTGCCAGATGTCATCTTCCACCAGAACTGGTAGTCAGGTCTCTCAGATTCCTCAAGTCTACAATGAGGAGTGGACGTGGATGTCTGATATCTGCCAGGTGTTGAGCAACTTTGAGGAGTCAACACAGATGGTTAGCGGCGATGCCGCCATTATCAGCCTCACCATCCCGCTGCTTTGCCTGTTGAAAAAATCACTGCTCAGCATCAAGTCGGATGCTTTGCGCTTGTCACAAGAGACGGTGGAGGAAGATACGTCGCTTGATAGCCAGAGCACCCTCCGGTCTGTTTCTCAGCGCGTATCGGAGGAGGGGGATGAGGATGAGGAGGAAGAGGAGGAGAATGTCGGCGAGACAGTAGAGGGTACCAGTGCTCAGTCCTTAACTCTTGAGCGTGTATGGGCTGAAGAGGAGGACTTGGAGGAGGAGGAGGAGGAGGAAATGGAGAGTCAGGTCAGTGAGGAGAGGGAATTCTTGCGTGTTGGGACTCTGGCGCACATGGCAGACTTCATGTTAGGCTGCCTATCCCCTGACCCTCGCGTTAGAAGAATTTTTTCAAACACCGATTACTGGGTGTTCACTCTCCTGGACCCACGGTACAAGCAGAACCTTTCCACTCTCATCCCTGCAGAGGAAAGGAGTATGAGAGTGAATAGGTATCAACAGGCCCTGGTGCACAAGCTGAAACAATTCTTCCCATCTGACGCCGCTAGCGGCAGAGGGCATGGTTCTGTGGGCCAAGTAGCGGGGGAGAGGAGGCGAGCAGGCAGCTTGTCCAGCACTGGCAGGGGAACGCTCTCCAAGGCCTTTGCCAGTTTTATGTCACCCCAGCAAGACACTGTCACCTGTCCCCAGTCTAGGCAGAGTAGGGGGGAGCTGTACAGAAAGATGGTGAGGGAGTACCTAGCTGACCATACCAACGTCCGTAGCGATCACTCTGCTCCATACAACTACTGGGTTTCAAAGCTGGACACGTGGCCTGAACTGGCGCTGTACGCCTTGGAGGTGCTGGCCTGCCCTGCCGCTAGCGTGTTGTCAGAGCGGGTATTCAGTGCAGCTGGTGGCGTCATCACCGATAAGCGTACACGCCTGTCAACTGACAGCGCTGACAGGCTGACGCTTATTAAAATGAACAAAGCCTGGATTTCACCGGAATTCAAATCTCCTCCGGGGGAAAGCAGCTAAAGATTTAAATAACTTATGTATCCGATTCCTCTTCTCTACTCCTCTTCTCTACTCCTCCTCCTTTGCCTAACGCTGACCCAAAAAACGCCATTTTTTAGAGGTCCAACTGGCACTCTTTTAGCACAATTTTTCAGGAGGGCCCCCTACAGGCCCTCTATTCAAACAATTTTTCCAGAGGTCCACCTACAGGTCCTCTATTCAAACAATTTTTCCAGAGGTCCACCTACAAGCCCTCTCTTCAAACAATTTTTCAGGAGGGCCCCCTACAGGCCCTCTATTCAAACAATTTTTCCAGAGGTCCACCTACAGGCCCTCTATTCAAACAATTTTTCCAGAGGTCCACCTACAGGCCCTCTATTCAAACAATTTTTCCAGAGGTCCACCTACAGGCCCTCTCTCCAAACATTTCCGGAGTTCCACCTACAGGCCCTCTATTCAAACAATTTTTCCAGAGGTCCACCTACAGGTCCTCTGTCCAAACAATTTTTAACGGAGGTCCACCTACAGGCCCTCTCTCCAAACAATTTTTCCGGAGGTCCACCTACAGGCCCTCTCTCCAAACAATTTTCCGGAGTTCCACCTACAGGCCCTCTGTCCAAACAATTTTTCCGGAGTTCCACCTACAGGCCCTCTGTCCAAACAATTTTTCCGGAGGTCCACCTACAGGCCCTCTGTCCAAACAATTTACGTCTTTTTCCTATCTTTCTCTCTCTCCAAACTATTTTTCCGGATAGCTGCCATATACGGTATAAAACTGAGTAGTATACATAGAACACATACCACACTTGATAAAGCTCATAATTTACGACTGTACCGGTTGATGCTAAATTTTTAAGTTGGGGTCCTGCGTCGTCATTCTAAATACATCCGGCTGTTGTCACCACCACACACGCTAGCCCAGGGGGCACTCCTCTGGCTCTTCCAGCGAAACCTCCTTGCCCCCCACCTACAGGCCCTCTCTCCAAACAATTTACCCCTGGTAGGGGGACGTATTAGATATTGTACTGATTCTGAATTGCCTCCTGCAATAGATGGGAATTGAACCCAGATCAACTGCTTGGGAAGTAGCTATGCTCACCACTATACCACCAGCAGGCACAGCAACTGATAAGAACAGATACTAAACTTGATGTCAGCTGCAGTGCCAGCATGAGCAGTGGTGTCACCTGCAGGCGGTGATGGACCTTCGTTGCACCTATTTTGGTGCTTCCCTAACATGTGAAGGGTATTTGCCTGGCTTTTCTTGGTCAGGGTGAGCACAATTGCCATGAGGGTAACCACCAGGCTGTTGCCTGAGAATTTGGGGTAATGGTGGGATTAGGCAGCCTCAGAGGCATCCATGCATGCTGCCCCTGCTGTTTCCTGTCCATTTCCGTGGTGTTTCCATCATTTTCTGAGGTTTCCAGGTTTTCACCCAGCCTTCCCTAGGCAGAGCCTTGGTCCCCTGCAAAAATGCTCGAGTCTCCCATTGACTTCAATGGGGTTCGTTATTCGAAACGAGCACCCGAGCATCGGGAAAAGTTCGACTCGAATAACGAGCACCCGAGCATTTTAGTGCTCGCTCATCTCTAGTAAAGACCAATCACAGGCTGTTTAAATAGGCCTCCTAACGCCACGCCACGTGACCCTAATTACCATATTCAGGAAGTACATTACCATTGAGTGCCGGCTCATGACTGCCAGCGCTCACACCCAATACCCGCTCGTTGTCTAAGGGGGCAGGGAGGACGCCGGGCGTGCGGAAGCTGAGAGCACGTCGAGTCCTCCCCGCTCTTGGTTGCCATGGCAGCGAGGACGCTCCCTGCATCCTCGCTCTGGAACAGGCAGGAGGAACGCGGCGCCGGCTCCCTGTGAGTATGCTGAGGATTTGTACGCAATTTGTATGCTTATGCGTACGTGTTCACATAAGTTGCGTACCTTTAACAACTGTACATTCGTTATTAGTGCACGAATGTTCGCAAAACACCACATAATAATGTATGATTTGTACGCAGCTTCGCCGAATAGATTCGTATGAGGTACGAATCGTTTGAAAAGTTCGACGAACATTCAGCAAAGCGAATTTTGGAAGATTCGCTCATCTCTACTCATGAGACAAATTGATTAGTCAGAACAGATTCGCACTCTAGTCACCAGGTATTGTTTTGGAGAGCAGCAGCTTTCTTCATGAAGTCCTTCCATGATCACAATTCTTATTCAATGTTCTTGTAAACGTGGATACATAAACAGTCTTCTTTAGTTCACTTGCCATTACCTTTGGACTCTTTCTCCACTGTTTTAAGATTACTGTTGTGGTCTTGGAAAATTCTCAACAGGACATCCACTGACAGTCTTGAGCTTTTGTGAATTGTAGATAATTTGTCTAACTACAGATACTCATCATCTAGCAGAATTGGAAACTAAACCAACTGAGAATAGTTTCGGCATAGTAACGACAGTAACTAAGATTGCTATGGTCAGAGACTAAATTATTGGTGATTTTAAAAAATGTTAGGGAAAGGCAATATAGTAACGTAGGCTGAAGAAAGACATCCGTCCATCCAGTTCAGCCCGTTATCCTGCAAAGTTGAGGTAGAAGCCATTTTTCCTCATTTTAGTGGGAAAAAATCCTTCCTAATTCCATTTAAGCAATCAGAATAACTCCCTGGATCAACGACCCCTCTCTAGTAACTATAACCTGTAATATTATTACCTCCAGAAATACATCCAGGTCCCTCTTGAACTCTTTCAGTGAACTTACCATCACCACCTCCTCAGGCAGAGAGTTCCATAGCCTCATTGCTCTTACTGTAAAGAATCCTCTTCTATGTTTATGTACAAACCTTCTTTCCTCCAGACGCAGAGGATGTCCCCTCGTCACAGTCACAGTCCTGGGGATAAATAGATGATGGGAGAGATCTCTGTACTGACCCCTGATATATTTATACATAGTTATTAGATCTCCCCTCAGTCGTCTTTTTTCTAAAGTGAATAACCTTAATTTTGATAATCTTTCTGGGACCTGTAGTCCACTCATTCCAGTTATTACTTTAGTTGCCCTCCTCTGAACCCTCTCCAGCTCTGCTATGTCTGCCTTGTACACAGGATCCCAGAATTGTACAGTCATGGCCAAAAGTTTTGAGAATTACACAAATATTATATGTTCACATGATCTGCTGCCCTCTGGTTTTTATGTGTGTTTGTCAGATGTTTTTATCACATACAGAAATATAATTGCAATCATATTATGAGTAACAAAAGCTTATATTGACAGTTAGAATGAGTTAATGCAGCAAGTCAATATTTGCAGTGTTGACCCTTCTTCTTCAGGACCTCTGCAATTCTCCCTGGCATGCTCTCAATCAACTTGTGGACCAAATCCTGACTGATAGCAGTCCATTCTTGCACAATCAATGCTTGCATTGTGTCAGAATTTGTAGGTTTTTGTTTGTCCACCCGTCTCTTGATGATTGACCACAAGTTCTCAATGGGATTAAGATCTGGGGAGTTTCCAGGCCATGGACCCAAAATCTCTATGTTTTGTTCCCTGAGCCATTTAGTTATCACCTTTGCTTTATGGCAAGGTGCTCCATCATGCTGGAAAAGGCATTGTTGATCGCCAAACTGCTCTTGGACGGTTGGGAGAAGTTGCTCTCGGGGGACATTCTGGTACCATTCTTAATTCATGGCTGTGTTTTTAGGCAAGAATGTGAGAGAGCCGATTCCCTTGGCTGAGAAGCAACCCCACACATGAATGGTTTCAGGATGCTTTACAGTTGGCATGAGACAAGACTGGTGGTAGCGCTCACCTCGTCTTCTCCGAATAAGCTGTTTTCCAGATGTTCCAAACAATCGAAAAGGGGATTCATCAGAGAAAATGACTTTACCCCTGTCCTCAGCAGTCCACTCCCTGTACCTTTTGCAGAATATCAGTCTGTCCCTGATGTTTTTTCTGGAGAGAAGTGGCTTCTTTGCTGCCCTCCTTGAGACTAGGCCTTGCTCCAAGAGTCTCCGCCTCACAGTGCGTGCAGATGCACTCACACCTGCCTGCTGCCATTCCTGAGCAAGCTCTGCACTGCTGGTAGCCCGATCCCGCAGCTGAAACACTTTTAAGAGACGGTCCTGGCGCTTGCTGGTCTTTCTTGGGCGCCCTGGAGCCTTTTTGGCAACAATGGAACCTCTCTCCTTGAAGTTCTTGATGATGCGATAGATTGTTGACTGAGGTGCAATCTTTCTAGCTGCGATACTCTTCCCTGTTAGGCCATTTTTGTGCAGTGCAATGATGACTGCACGTGTTTCTTTAGAGATAACCATGGTTAACAGAAGAGAAACAATGATGCCAAGCACCAGCCTCCTTTTAAAGTGTCCAGTGGTGTCATTCTTACTTAATCATGACAGATTGATCTCCAGCCCTGTCCTCATCAACACCCACACCTGTGTTAATGGAGCAATCACTGAAACGATGTTAGCTGGTCCTTTTAAGGCAGGGCTGCAATGATGTTGAAATGTGTTTTGGGGAATAAAGTTCATTTTCTAGGCAAATATTGACTTTGCAAGTAATTGCTGTTAAGCTGATCACTCTTTCTAACATTCTGGAGTATATGCAAATTGCCATTATAAAAACTGAAGCAGTAGACTTTGTGAAAATTAATATTTGTATCATTCTTAAAACTTTTGGCCATAACTGTACACAATACACCGGCCGTGTGCAATCCGCATTACAGTGCGGGACTTTGATGGATCCAGGATCCACATGATGCAACGAAACACAGGACATGTTCTATCTTTGGCCGGAATGGACCCGGAAGCCTGCAGAAGGGCTTCTGTGTGTTTCTGTGGGCTTCTGGGTCCTTGGCTCCGCCCCACAAAAGACAGGGCATGACGGATCATGGACCCATTGAAATTAATGGTCCCTCAGCTCGATGCAGAGTGCACACAACCTGTGTCTTGCAGACCTTCGGTTTGAGGTCTGCAACATGGGCACGGATGCCCTATGGTCATGTGCATGAGAACTTACACCTCATTTGCCACTTCTCCGCCCAGTTACATTACACAGTTTAATATCTTCAGGTAGCATAAAGAGAACGGGTATCAGGAACATGGTCAAGTAGTCAGTGAAGGTGTCAGGGACATTCGTATACTCAATACTGGGCAGTAAATGTGAGCATAGTCATTTGAGGCTCAAAGGTCAAGTAATGAGGATGCTGGCATGTGACACTGCAGTGTAGAATGAGAGAGAAATCAGACGAGCAAAGGTTCAAGTGACATTGATCAGACAGAGCTTTGTATGCAGAACAGAAGAAAGAAAAGTCCTAAACAGGTTTGTTGGTAATGACAGTGTAAACAGTATGGAGATGGATATTAGATTAATTACAGTAGGTCTTCAATTCCCAAGATGTGCCATCACAGGGAAACTGAAGCAGTGCATAGTGTCCATTGAGATCAATGAGTTGTCTGTGTAATGCATGGGTATGCCAGTCCTCCATAGAAGAGGCATTTTCTGATGGACATGCAAAATACTCTAATAGGGTATTTGAAAAATACCTTTTTAAAGGGGTTCTACGGGAATTAAGAAAATGAAAATACCTAAGTAATACTTTATTATAAATATATTCCCAAATACCTTTCATTAGCTATATTGATTCGTTTTGTCTAGGGGGCAATCATTAGGAGAAATAAAATGGCCACCGTCCTATTAGTACACACAAAACCTGTCCTAATCACACAGGAGGACAAGTTACTTCACAACACTGAGGTAAAGAGCTGCCTTATCCTCCTCTCTGCTCTGCTTGTCAGGGATTATGATCCTGAATACATCTAATAAGCTCTTCAGCTAAATCTCTGAAGGAAAGGCGCTAATTAGGAGACATGAAGTACACAGGACAGACCGTGGTAATGGAGACTGTATACTAGTGCTGCTGCTCATTAGCCTAACTAATGAAAGGTATTTGGGAATATATTTTTAATAAAGTATTATTTAAGTATTTTCATTTTCTTAATTCCTGGAGAACCCCTTTAAGATGGTAGGTATTATCAAATGTTGTGGTGGGCAATGTGTTCATACGTTCTAACATGTAATGAGAGACTGTGCGCTGTGTCTATTATGTGTTAAGTTTGGAACCTATCATTGGGTCTGAATCTAATTTGACAAATTGCCAGTAGAGTTTAAAGATTCGCTCATCTCTGTAGACCACTTTAGAGGTCTCCATTGTATCAGCTTTACACAATGGCCAATTAATTAGAGAGCTTCTTTATAACTTCATCTCGTAAACCAGATGCTTCCATTTTAGTGTGTGGTACTACCATAACTCCTAGGCACCATTTTCACTATTCTTGGGTTATGAAGACCATCCCAGTCTTAGTGGTTATTTGGTATGTACTACATAGACTGTCTGAAAGCTTCTGAATCAATGACCTTTACGCCATATAATGAATCATGTCATGCCATTTATAAACTGTGAGAATGGCCAAAACTCATACTTTACTATTGTTCTGGTTCATTCTCATCTTGATTACTGTTAGCCATCATTAATCAGAAGACGAGGGAAGAAGTCTTCCCTCCTCTAAACTCTGCTGCTATCTGTCCTAAATGCAGCAGCCAGGCTCATCTATCTGTCCAAGCGCTACTCTGATGCCTCCGCCCTGTGCCAGTTTACTACACTGATACCTCCACCCTGTACCAGTCACTGTACTGGTACATCCACCTTATGCCAGTCACTGCACCAATACCTTCACCCTGTACCGGTCACTGCAACAATACCTTCATCCTGTGCCAGTCACTGCACCAATACCATCAGCCTGTGCCAGTCACTGCACCAATACCATCAGCCTGTGCCAGTCACTGCACCAACGCCTCCACCCTATACCAACTATGGCACCAATAGCTCCAGCTTCCGTGCCAGTCACTGCACAGATTCCCATTCACTTTGGCAATCAATTTAAACTCCTCATTTTCACCCACAAAGTTCTCCACAGTCACCAGGGGTGGACTTGGAACTTAGTGTGGCCCGATGTGGTTGGCAGGTCCAAATTGACAGAAGGTGGGACAACAGAAGAGAAGTATTGAGGGCCATCAATACCGTAGTGCACAACAAAACACCACCCCAGCAAAAACTGCCTTCTGCGTAACATTATGAAACTGTATAAATGGCAATACGATGCATGAATACTTGGTGCTCCAACATTAATTAGTCGTGAGAACATCAGATCTTTATATATCCAACTGGCAGCCAAGTGAAGGGCTTGGTCAGCCCTTTGGTCATCTGCCCATTGGGACCCTGTAAGGTCTATGGACAGTCCACCCATAACAGTCAAGCACCTCTAAACATCTCCTCCCTCATATCTGTCTACCAACCTACCTGTGCTCTAAATTCTGCCAACAATCTAAGGGCCCGTTCACACAACCGTGTGAACAGGTCCGCACCTATTCCGCAAATTTGCAGAATAGGGGCGAGCCCGTTCACCTCTATGGGCGGCACGCTATCTTGCTGCCGTGCTGCGGCTCAGCAAGAAAATATAGAACATGTCCTATACTTGTCTGTGCGCACGGACAAGTATAGGCATTTTCAATGGGGCCGCCCGGCGTGTGTTCCGAGCGCTGCGGAACACAAGCCGGGCGGCCCCCGTATTTTTGTGGGTCCGCATTATTGCGGACCCGCAAAAATACGGCCGTCTGAACGGGGCCTTACACTAACATCCTCCATAATCTGAGCCTCCTGCTCCCTTCTCCAAGACTAATGAGGCTTTATATGTATGAACTTGTTTTCTTTGTGAAAGAGCTCATTCACACAACCGTATTTTTTTTGTGGATCCGCAAAAATGCGGATCCATTTTTTGCGGAAAAAATGCAGACCCATTGATATCAATGGGGCTGTAAATGTTGCGGACAGCACACCGTGTGCTTTCCGCATCTGTAGTTCCGTTCCGTGGCGCCTCAAAAAAAAGATAGAGCATGTCCTATATTTCACTGGAAACTTGGCTCCGTGGCCCCATTCAAGTCTATGGATCCGCAAAAATGCGGAATACATACGTATCCGCAAAATTATTAGACTGCCCACTATAAAGTTACATTTTCAGCTAAAACTGTCTGCACCTGCTAGGAGCATCTGCAGATGATTTATCATTGTGCTGGAAGCAGTCATGGCCACCTTCCCTGTTGATAGGTTAATTATATTGATTGAGGCCCATCCCGAATTATGGGATCTGCGTAGCGATCTGTACCATGATCGCATCCGGAAGGATCGCTCGTGGCAAGAAGTCGCCCAGGAACTGATGCCGTCCCAGTGAGATGTTGCAGATGGCAAAGCCAAGAAAAAATATGGCAAGTGCTTTTTGAAATGTGATTTTAACTTTATTCCTCTGCTGGAATTATTATTGCACGAGCAGCTAGGGTGTACAGAACAGGGCCCTGTTTGCATTGATGACATGTGTTATGTAGAAGCATGACATAGGTTTGTGGGATTATTTGCAAAGTTTAATTCCAATGAATGTTTTTTTATTTCTACAGTCCAACTTGTCAAGACAAGGTGACATTCCTGCCGGGATCAATACCGGCGGCAGAACATTGCCAAAAAAGCCAAAAGTGGGAGTGGAGGGCGCACGAAAAAGCCCTATTTATACAGCTGGCACTTGGAGTTTTTGAAGCCAGTGTTGGAGCTGCGTCCGTAAGTTAGGGTGACCAGACGTCCTCTTTTTCCCGGACATGTCCTACTTTTGAGACCTAAAAAAATGTCCGGGGGAATTTCAAAATCGTCCGGGATTTTGTTCAACTGCCTCAAACTGTTTGAGTCAAACATAATACATGTATATTATATACATGTATTATGTTTGACTCGAACAGTTTGAGGCAGTCGAACAAAATCATTTTAACTGTTAAAATGGCCTTTAAGGGTTACAAATAATAAAAATAAAAAAAACTCACCTTTTCCACTTGTTCGCACAGCCGGTGTCTTCTTTCATCTTTCCCCTTGCAGGACCTGCAAAAGGACCTTCGGTGATGTCACCAAAGGTCCTTTTGCAAGTCCTGCAAGGGGAAAGAAGAAAGAAGACACCGACTGCGCGAACAAGTGGAAAAGGTGAGTTTTTATATTATTATTAACCCCTAAAGGCCATTTTAACTATTATTTTCTGTTATAATGATGTTATAACAGAAAATAATAAAGGGAAGTTTGGGCCCCCATTCCCTGGGGTATAGTGTAATGCCACCCCCCCCCCCCAAAACATGATGTTAGGATGTAGCAACATGATGTTAGGATGTGATGGCTGTACGTATGTGAAAGGAGCGGCTCAATGAATATAGGACACACTGCTCTTTTTCTGCTGCTGTCCTTTCTTTGCCCTACATTCTACTGTGATCCCATTATGTAGCTTCTGTTTCTGGTATTTTTTTGTTGTCTGAAAGAGGGAATTTATGCTTATTGGAAATTGGAGATTTATATTTATCTCCACTTCCTTCCCTTTTAATCTGTTCCTAGACTGTTGTCTTTGTTTCTTATATAACCCGTTTATTCACTGTATTATATACACCCCTCCAGTCCTTCATACACCCCAGGAGTAACATACAACCCTCGCAGATACTTATATATAAAAATACTTTACTGATAACAGAGATGACAAAGCAATGGACATTATACAAAGATACAGACACTACAAATAACACAGTACATAGAGGACACCACCACACACAGCCACCTCGTTCCTGCCCTCCCTGGATGCTAAGCAATGTGGCTAATAATGTGTATGTATATACAGTATATCCAGAGTCCACCAATATACCGTATACTGGATCAATACTGCTACCCAACTCACATCCAGTACCTGACTATTAGTACATGTACATATAGAGACTCATGCATAAACAGCATATATAATCTACTGGTAATACAATCACAGACTACAAATATCTATATGTACACATATAAAGTCTACTGGGATATTATACTTATATACATACACACATATACCTTAAGCTCGCTCCAGAAGTGCTGTTGTTCCAGGTGGTGGCAGGAAGGAAGAGAGAGATCCCAAGTTTTCCAAAGCATATATCTTCCTGTGTCCCAGCCCCCACCATCGACTCCACCCCATGACCACCCAAATCTCTTCCCAATCTGTTGGCCAAGAGCCATGTGCCCTTCCTGCCTTTGATATGCTAACAAGGGCAAATGGCTTCTGGCCACTCAATGGGTGAATGTCACTGAACAGTATATGCTATATCATATTTGAGTGGTCTAGGACTAAAGCTTTGGCTGGACACCATATTTTCCTATAACATATCCCCCTGTTGTCGTATACCGACACACTATGTTGGAAACCTGGTCTATGTGTGAAGGTGTTTACAATGAGAGAAAAAAAAGAAAAGTGATAAAAAGTAACAAACACAATACATGATAAGCTCATTTATGTTGCATCTTTGGCTAATCTGTTCATTCATCTTCTTGTGCATGGATGGTTCTGGTGTTCAGCTGGGATTTCACAAGGAGGGATCATCTGGTGCCTTCAGGATGGGTCTTCATAGATGTCTGGTCACCTTCTTAGATCAAGGGCATTCATTATCTCTCTGGGCATATCTCCACCTGAAATCATAACACAACAGTCTGCTCCTCAGGGGAGCATACCAATAGCTACAGTTCTGAAAATCCATCAGAGATATCATGGCCTCCCCCTGTTGACAGTATCTAAAGATTACAGTTGGCACTGTTAGTAGGTACATTACAAACCGAGGCTATATATCATGACCCAGTGGGAGTTCCCACTTGTACCGGCTGCGCCCAAGTTCCGCGTCCGACTGAACAGTCGCAATTCCAAGCGCCTCTGCGGATCACTGTGGGGTGAACCCACTCCCTCGCAGAATCCCCAATAGATAGAGCTATGCCCCACAACCTATTGGCTGTGCCGTGGACTTTGTGGGCTAGCACCGAAATGACACGCTATGCCTCCATTGTAGTTAGTTACTACCTTCACTAGTCAGTTTTGGCCTGACTAAACACCTACTTATAAGTGCCAGTGACAGACAGGGAGATAGACTGCCATTTCTCCATACTATGTTCAGAAGCTGATAGTACAGGGTTTACCTGAGTGAGACACACTGGAGATATGCAATGACATGCCCTTATGATGCCAAGTTTAAGGAGCAACTGAGCTTAGCACAGAAACATTAAACCATCCTACTGATATAGGTGAGGGCCACATCACACCACCAGACTTTGTCAGTTCTATAAAGGCACCCAACATGAAAAGATCATTCCCAGACTGACCTGTTCTATTGCATAATAAGGTCAACAGTCATTTACCAACCAACAGTATTGCCATTTGATGCAAGCAAAAGAGCTTATCTAAAATCCATTGTCTACTCATGCTTGAGGGACAATGATATCTGATTGGGAGCTGTATGGCTTTACCCCCTGAGGCTCACACCTCAGGCAATGGCCTCTACAATAAAGAAAGCCATAAATGCCTAGCAGCTCCCCCAACAGACACCTGTGTGTAGGGATAAAAGACACAAACTATATCACATTTACATTACTGAAAACCAAGAAACAAAAGGTTCTGCAACAGTAAACCTAATCCCTCCCCCTGTGTTGGTTACCATGTCTCCATACACTGGGGGCCATTTTAGGTTTACATTGATTGCAGGCTCTGGCCAGTATATGGGGTACCCCTGAGATCTTTAGGGATCCCCACCACAAATCTACGGGGAATCTGTTGTAAAGTAGCCATTTTGTAGCCCTGTTTCATGTGTAGCCTGTTGACTCACAAATGACACAGGTCTCTGTCTCTGTGGTTGAAAGCCACCCCGCCCTACATCTCTGTGTGGACAGAGCCTTTTTATATGTCCATATTGCAGACAATGAAAACATCGTATATTCTCCCACTTTCTTCGTTGAAGAGCACTAGAATACACAGATGTTTTGTTGGCTGCCATACCTTTTAATGTGCAGCCATCTTGCATTTTCTTATTAAATGCTACCTTCTTCCTGACTGTTATAGATTTGTGACCCTTTAGCAAATCCTGCCTGACCTGCTCTATTGCCATTGCTGCCTCAATCAGAGATGTCTCCTTAGCTGCACTCAAACGAATCGCAGTATCAAGATATGTAAACTTCTCCACAAACATGCGTATCATGCCTTGTGGGGCTCCTACATTATGATACTTTGTCACCTTCCTATACATAGCTTCAAACCTTCCACAAAGAGACAAGGGCTCATCATGGATGGTAGGCCTGAAGTTACTGAGGACTTCTGGGGTAACATCTGTATGTCCTGTTACCAATTTCATGAGGATGGAAAGTCTGTCTTCCTCATCATGAAATATGCCATTCCTGGGGGCAATTTCCCCTATGACCTCATATCTTTGATAAAGATATGTAGGCAACCAAAGCTTAAACAGTTCCATGTGATATTCTGGAGGGACAGATAGTTTCTTGCAATGTCCCTCAAAAATATCATAGGAAGTGAAAGGATCTGCATCTGGATCATATGTAGGAATCAGTTTACATATCTTTAGCAGAAATTGCATCCTCTCCATGTTATGAGAAGAGCCCAATTCTGCCCTATTGCTTTGATACATTTGTGAGCTGGAAGTGGTCTGTACATGTACCTTGCCACTTCCTAATCCACAAACTGTGTCACCGGCAGCACTAGTGGCAGCTATTGGAGTGGTATCCATCTGATCTGAGGCAGCCATAGGAGCCATCTCACTCTCATCTGTCCCCCTGTTTGCACTCAAAACACACATTTGTTTTGAGTGCAAATCTTTGAGATGTGAGAGATCGGTTATGGTCTTCTGCAGATTACTAATGGTCTCATCCCTCTTTGATAACTGGCTCTTCAGGTCAGCAATCATCACCTCTGTAGAGGCTGCCTTTTCCTTATGAGCAGTTATCTCCATATACATCTGTATAAACACTTTATCAACATCTGTATAATATTTTTCCTTCTCAGCTAGCTGAGACTGCAGCATGCTAATCTGACTGTCCTTTTCTACAAGTATCTCATCTTTTTCTTTAAGTTGTGTTTCTAGACTAGAAACCTGTTTAACCCCTTCTGTACAACAAAAACAATGCAAATTTGCAATGGCCTTTGTCTCTTCACATGTGTCCAGCTTCTCCATCTTGCTAATGGCATCGTCAAATATGCATATCAGCTTAGCAAGCATGTGAAGTTTCTTGGACGTTTGTTTTAAAACACCACGCTTAGCAATGTGCAGCTTGTCATAGGAATCTGCTTGATCTATCAGAGATTCCCATAACAATTGCACAGAGTCATTTGTTTTAGGCAATATAGGGTTAAACGTACTGTATCTACTTAACTTTTGAAAAGTCTCATGTCCTGCTTTGTCACTCATGGTTATCCCTGCGATCTGTGTTACTCCTGTACTCTGCTGCTTGGGTCTAAGAAAGCCTCTTTTACCAACCAGCAGGACTCTACTGAAGGACTGGAAAAAAAATGAAAACAAAAAGACAAAAAATACAAAACAAAAACAAAGACCTCACAGGTTATAATGTGAAACAAAGGAAACAGTCAGTATCCTGGGAACGTCACTTAAATAGGTTCTCTGTAATTAATTGAACTCACACTAGGACCCAGTGAAATTGAGCTACCTGTCCAAATCTCCCAGGTCAACCAAAAAAACTTAAATTCACAGTATAACAGCAATTTCAACAGTATATCCTAATAGAGATCCATTAATACATTTTAGGCCCTAGCTCGCCATTGAAAGAGGGAATTTATGCTTATTGGAAATTGGAGATTTATATTTATCTCCACTTCCTTCCCTTTTAATCTGTTCCTAGACTGTTGTCTTTGTTTCTTATATAACCCGTTTATTCAGTGTATTATATACACCCCTCCAGTCCTTCATACACCCCAGGAGTAACATACAACCCTCGCAGATACTTATATATAAAAATACTTTACTGATAACAGAGATGACAAAGCAATGGACATTATACAAAGATACAGACACTACAAATAACACATTACATAGATGACACCACCACACATAGCCACCTCGTTCCTGCCCTCCCTGGATGCTAAGCAATATGGCTAATAATGTGTATGTATATACAGTATATCCAGAGTCCACCAATATACCGTATACTGGATCAATACTGCTACCCAACTCACATCCAGTACCTGACTATTAGTACATGTACATATAGAGACTCATGCATAAACAGCATATATAATCTACTGGTAATACAATCAAAGACTACAAATATCTATATGTACACATATAAAGTCTACTGGGATATTATACTTATATACATACACACATATACCTTAAGCTTGCTCCAGAAGTGCTGTTGTTCCAGGTGGTGGCAGGAAGGAAGAGAGAGATCCCAAGTTTTCCAAAGCATATATCTTCCTGTGTCCTAGCCCCCACCATCGACTCCACCCCATGACCACCCAAATCTCTTCCCAATCTGTTGGCCAAGAGCCATGTGCCCTTCCTGCCTTTGATATGCTAACAAGGGCAAATGGCTTCTGGCCACTCAATGGGTGAATGTCACTGAACAGTATATGCTATATCATATTTGAGTGGTCTAGGACTAAAGCTTTGGCTGGACACCATATTTTCCTATAACATTGTCCTAGCTATATTGCCCCCTTGTATGCGATGGGAATTGTTCGTTGCATTTTTCCGTGTGTAAATTGTCCAGCAAGCCTTTGCCTGCCAAAAATACTGTATATTGTATATAATATTGTATATTTCACTGGTATGTTTTTTTTTTTTTTTATTGTCATTCCATAGGACTGTAGACAGTTTACAGGATGACCCTGAGGGGGAAACGTCGTCCCAAAGTACCACCCAGCCAAGGATGTCCCCAGGACCTTCACCATCATCACCCACAATGCCTGCCACGCCCCCCATTCCAGCAACACCCCCTCCGCAGACAACTGATGCCACCGAAGTGTCCGATTTGCCTAGACGCCCACCGCGAAGGCGTCAGCAGGCCCCTCCTGTTTCGGGTCAAAATCCTAGGGAGGTTATTGATGCCCATATTTTAGAATTTTTGACCCGCAACAGGATGGACTGCGAGGAGGACAAAATGATCCGTGGATTGTCTTCTTTTCTTAAAAGTGTGCCCCCAGTGCGTAAAAATCTTTGTGTATCTACGCTTCATGCAGTGCTGGACATATTTACTCTTTCTCCAGATCCGATGAATGTCCATAAATTCGTTGAATACGAACAACAAAAGCTGCATGACAGCTTTAATTCACAGCCACCCATAGGGCTACATAGTGTCCCGGTTACAGGCTCCACCTCCAGGGGCAGTGCATCGTCTTACCCCATCGGCCCTTATACACGGGAGCTATTGGATCTGTGAATAATACATTTGTTCATTGAGTTTGAAACATACTCTCTCTGTTTTTTTATTTCTTTGATTGATCTCAAATTTCATAAGCATCTACTATTTGGTATATATATCACATGTGATACATTTTTATCTGTACAGTACAGGAATGTAATGGATAACAATTACATAATGCTGTTACTGTTATCCATTACATTCCAGTAATGTTAGGGTTACATAGCATCATAACTCAATATGATGCTATGCGATCCCCGTTAGTTCCGGGACTCCAGCCCAGCAGATGCATTGCGGGAGACGCACGTGTCTCCCACTTGTCTGCAAGGGGCCTAATACACACGAGTATGTTTGTAGATGTCTCCGGCTGCAATGGGCCATCTTTACTGCAGCCATAGCTAATTTACTGGCTAGGGCAGCGCTTAAGTTAGCCCAGTGGGGCCGATGAAGTCACCGGGCTGACTGCCTGGCGGAAGCCACGGCCTGGCAGAGCCAGGTACATCACGAGAACTGGGCTAAATGCCTTTGTCCTTCGCTAATTCGCGCAGGTCAAAGGAGGGCCTTGGACAATTAGATGCTCCAATGTCACACAGGCTGCCATGGTGAAAATATGTGTATGTCTTTACAATAACTTATAGAATATATATTATATAAGGGGTTAACCAATATAGAACAATGGTGAAATATCACCTGCATATGCCTCCATTGTGTTCTAGGTTCAGGTCACTTGGTTTAGACCCACACCTTTAACACTATGGGGCATTTCAAAGCAATTTTCCGCCATTGAACAATGAGTGACATCCCCTTTGGTTAATAAATTTAGTCATTTTTTGGATACCTTTTATTAAAAAACTTTAATGAATTTAATGAGGTATTAGTCAGCATATTGAAGCAAGTTAATTTGTTTTCATCAAGATATTGAGGTACAATTTTTAAAAATGTAGTTTTTTAAAATAAATTTCTCATTTCCAAAATATTTTAAAAAACAAAAAAAAAATTAAAAATGCACTACATTTTTAAAAATTTAATGTTCAAAGTTGCAAACAAAAAAACCTGCTTCAAAATGCCTAAGCCCGCAAGCCCACACCAAGGGTCCTCATTCTCTTGCGAGTCCCTACTCTAAACTAATAACTGGGGAACTAACTAACTAAAATAATTATATTTGGATAAATTTGAAAACCAAAACCTAGATTAAATCAAAGATTGCCATGAATTCTGTCCGATAGCCATGGTAATGCACCCTCTGAACTACTGAAGTAATCTGCATAGAGTTCCCGAACTGCTAGTGCAACAAATCCAGGTCGTCCATGCAGATTTTGGTCTAACCTAACAGAGGAAGTTGTCCTGGAAGGGACCTCTTCAGGTTGAGAGGGTGCTTCATGTATCCCTGTGAAGTTGTGTAAAATCACACATGCTTGGATCACTAGGGTGGCATGTTCCAGGCTCATTTGCAAGGATGACATGAATACTCTCCATTTATTGGACAGTATTCCGAAAGCACATTCTACATATCGACGTGCTCGGGACAGACCATAATTAAAAGTGCGCTTTCGGGCATCCAAATCGCGTTGGGGATAAGGCCGCATTACATGAGGGGATAATGCAAACCCTTCGTTTGCCACGATTACAAATGGTGTGGCCAGACCTGTAGAACTGGGCAATCTTCTAGGCTCTGGCAAGGAGAGTTGGTTGGCACGCAGCCTTTCACCCATTCTGGAATTACAGAAGATGCGGGAGTCAGCTGTACTTCCATAGGCCCCAATATCCACAATAATAAATCTGTAGTTACTGTCAACAAAGCCTAACAGGACTACAGAAAAATATTGTTTAAAATTGAAATATTGAGACCCTGAGTGAGGAGGCTTATGCACACGAATGTGCTTGCCACTCCAATCTTCCGCTTTGGGTGGGGCCAACACCGCATGTCTGAGAGGCTGCCACATCAGCTCACACGTGTGACAGACTATCCCAGAAATTGTTGAGACTCCCAGGAGAAACTCATAATGCAGTGAAGCAAAAGAGTTACCCATAGCCAGGAACCTGAAACGAGAGAAAAAACATTATTTAGTACTTATCCATAGAGTTCATACATTGAAAAATCACATTTAAAAAAAAACTTACCTCAACGTGACCAAAAGACGTTCTTCTGGTGAAATGCACCGCCTCATGTTCGTGTCCTGGAATGTAAGGGCCAAACATAGAGACTGGAGCAAAATATCAAAAGTGGACACTGACATACAACAGTAACCCATAAATTTATCTGGATTCTGCCGCAAGTCAGCATACAAAGAATGAAAACGGCCCTTCCTGAGCCGCTAGGAGACAATGGGATGAACCCAATGCCTCCTTCTCTTCCCCGGTTCTTCAAACAACAGTGGTGACTGCCGTTCAAATTGCCAAGTGAAGAGATAGCACAGGAGAACCTCACTCATGTCAGACATACTAAACACCAAGAAATATTGTGCGACACTAATGCCGGACAAGCAAAAGTCTCTCACAAAGCACCCAGTGTTCACAGACACACAAAATGCCGCCTAGAGGATCATGTGACACCTATTTATACCTTTTTTTTCCTTTAGTCATTGAATCTTTATTTTAAAAAAATTATTTTGTCACCTTCCGTTTTTATGCGGATCCGCAAAAAACGGACATCATACGGAGACAATCCGTTTTTTGCGGATATCCGCAAAAAAACGGAACCGCATTTTATAGCTCCGTAAAAAAGGAAGCAGTACGGAATAGACATTCCGTTTTTATGCGGATATCCACAAAAAAACGGATCCGCATTTATGCGGATCCGCAAAAAACATACGGTCGTGTGAATGAGCTCAAAGATTGTTAAACTCTTGGGTCAGACTCAGGACCCAAGCTTCGGACCTCTTGCTTGAATTGTTCATTTGTTTATTGCTCTAATGTCCGATTTCTTTAGGTGCAATTTGTCCTCTAAATTATTAAGTACTGCAGAATAATTTTGTGTTATAAGAATAAAGAATATTATTGTTGTTATTCATATATTTGTTATCAGGTTAGGGCCCCAGGTAAATAAACTTTTTAGGATATCTTAGAATATGCAGATTGATATTGATTTTCCTCCCTCACTTCGCAGTCTATTCAATGATGGTCCAGACATTGAACTGGAGATTACTAGACTGTTCTGTTTACTTATCACTGAAGGTTTTTCCTCTTTTTCACACCAAGACCATCAGCTTCCCCATGACTTACACCATCTTTGGAAATTATATGCTAATATCTGCTGTAGTTGACATAACCCAGAACTCGGACCTTAAGGGGGTATTTCCATGATTAATGTAACAAATGAAAATCAGACATCATATAGTACATGTCTTTCTGACCAAGCTAGAACCAGCCCTGTACCTCAAATGGATCCAGAGATCTCTACATTCATTGCTCCAGTTGCTCTGCTAGATTTATTTCATTATGGCAGCTCAGGGTTGTGCGCCCTTTCTGTATCCACTCCCTCCATATAACAGTTCAGGGGGCGTATCCTTTCTAACACAGCTCTCTCTCTATCACAGTTCAAGGGGAATGTCCTTTCTGTATCAGGTCTCTCTATCGCACGTCAGGGGACATGTCACTTCTGCTGCAGCTCTCTACCTGTAACTGGCCCAGTTTATAAAAGTAGATACGGTTGGAAGTGAGCATGTGCGACCACCTGAGCGATATAACTAAAGTGGACAGAGAAATAGGGAATAGAACATCCCCTTTGCAACCTAAAAGGCGTTGACCTCGGCTCATGTTTTTTACTTTGCTCCTGTTTATTCCCCTGGCTTTTGACGTGACTTCCTGGTTTGACTTTGGCTTGGTGATATTCTTATATTGTGTGTTCTGTCTTTTGTTTATTGTTTTCTCCCGTCGTTTCCCCTCCCTTTACGCGCCAGCACTTACCTAGGCTATGGACTGTCGACTAGTTGTACACCGTTGCCTAGGACGTGCCGTGCAAGTAGGCAGGGTCAGTGAAGGGGTTGAGCTCAGGGCTGCACATATCCCTGAACTGTGACAGTATTATTATATCATAGAGCACTCGAGATTAACACTCTGTGCTATAATACTACTTCATGTTATGGTGTGAGATGAGGAGCTGCAACAGCGCGACTGATGTTTTATATTGGGATCAAAGATAACTTTAATCCAGACAGTTTAACCACTCAGATGCTGTGTCAATGTCAGCCACGCCATCTGTGACAGAGGGATCTCTGTGCTCCAATCAGCATCTTGCAAATGCTATTACAGGAGTATTACAGTGCATAGTTCGAATGAGCAAAATATCGCAGGTTCAAGTCCTATTTTAAAGGGACTAAAAAGATGTAAAAAAAAGGTAAAAAAAAAGTTTTACAAAATATAAAAAAAACTAAATGTTAAAAACACATCCCATTTTCCCAATACAAAAAAGCTAAAAATAATTGACATTGCCGCATCCACAACAACCTGATCTAGTAAATTGTCTCATAATTTAACTACCCAAAAATAATTGAATAAAAATGATCAGAAGGTCCCATGTATTTCAAAATGGTATTAATAAAAACTATAGCTTGCCCCATAAAAATGAGCTCTAACACAGCCTATGCCAGCTGAAAAATAAAAAAGTTATGGGTGTCAGAATATGGCAATACAAAGCAATATATTTTTTAAGTAGTAAAACATAACAAAAACCATATAAATTTGGTGTCCCCATAATTGTACTCACCCATAGCAATAAAAATGACATGTCATTATCACCACACAGTTAATAAAGTTATTGAATTCACTTGATGTACCCACAATAGTGCCAATAAATAATACAACTTGCCCTGTATTGAACAAGCTCTCATACAGATAGATTAAAAAAAATAATAATAAATTGCAGCTGTGTCCTTAAAGGCTGTGGACATCTCCGGAGCAATTTTTTATGATTGCTTTGGGCTAAAAATAATTTTTTTTTAATTTATTTTGTCAATTTTTTTTTAAACATTTTAAGCCATTTTTTAATAACAGGGGTTCCCTGATCTCCTGACCTCATAAACACTCATTCTAGCTAAACTCGTATCAGACTGATAAGAAAATAGCAATCTGTGGTATAAAAAAAAATTAAAATGTTAAAAACAGTGTATTTTTTCTCTTTTTTTCTACATTTTCCCAGGTATAAACAATAAAAACAGAAAAATGATAAAATAAAAGTGACATAAAAATAATTCCCCATATACAGTGCCTTGCGAAAGTATTTGGCCCCCTGGAACTTTTCAACCTTTTGCCATATTTCAGGCTTCAAACAAAAAGATATAACATTTTACATTTTTGGAGAAGAATCAACAACAAGTGGGTCACAATTGTGAAGTGGAACGAAATTTATTGGATAATTTAAACTTTTTATAATAATAAAACTGAACAGTGGGGCGTGCAAAATTATTTGGCCCCCTGCATTAATACTTTGTTGCACCACCTTTTGCTGCGATTACAGCTGCGATCTCTTGAGGTATGTCTCTATCAGTTTTGCACATCTAGAGACTGAAATTCTTGCCCATTCTTCCTTGCAAAACAGCTCGAGCTCTTTGAGGTTGGATGGAGAGCGTTTGTGAACAGCAGTTTTCAGCTGTTTCCACATATTCTCAATTGGATTCAGGTCTGGACTTTGACTTGGCCATTCTAAGACCTGGATACGTTTATTTTTGAACCATTCCATTGTAGATTTTGCTTTATGTTTGGGATCATTGTCTTGTTGGAAGATAAATCTCCGTCCTAGTCTCAGGTCTTTTGCAGACTCCAACAGGTTTTCATCCAGAATGGTCCTGTATTTGGCTCCATCCATCTTCCCATCAATTTTAACCATCTTCCCTGTCCCTGCTGATGAAAAGCAGGCCCAAACCATGATGCTGCCACCACCATGTCTGACAGTGGGGATGGTGTGTTCAGGGTGATGAGCTGTGTTGCTTTTACGCCAAACATATTGTTTTGCATTGTTTCCAAAAAGTTCGATTTTGGTTTCATCTGACCAGAGCCCCTTCTTCCACATGTTTGGTGTCTCCCAGGTGGCTTGTGGCAAACTGTAAACCAGACTTTTTATGGATATCTTTGAGAAATGGCTTTCTTCTTGCCACTCCTCCATAAAGGCCAGATTTGTGAAGTGTTGGACTGATTGTTGTCCTATGGACAGACTCTCCCACCTCAGCTGTAGATCTCTGCAGTTCATCCAGAGTGATCATGGGCCTCTTGGCTCATCTCTGATCAGTCTTCTCCTTGTCTGAGATGAAAGTGTAGAGAGACGGCCGGGTCTTGGTAGATTTGCAGTGGTCTGATACTCCTCCCACTTCAATATGATCGCTTGCACAGGGCTCCTTGGGATGTTTAAAGCTTGGGAAATCTTTTGGTATCCAAATCCGGCTTTAAACTTCTCCACAACAGTATCACGGACCTGCCTGGTGTGTTCCTTGGTCTTCATGATGCAGAACCCTGAGACTATCACAGAGCAGGTGCATTTATACGGAGACTTGATTACACACAGGTGGATTCTATTTCTCTTCATCAGTCATTTAGGACAACATTGGATCATTCAGAGATCCTCAATGAACTTCTGGACTGAAAGGAAATGGGCCGAATAATTTTGCACGCCCTTTTCAGTTTTATTATTACAAAAAAGTTTAAATGATCCAATAAATTTCGTTCCACTTCACAATTGTGACCCACTTGTTGTTGATTCTTCTCCAAAAATGTAAAATATAATATATCTTTTAGTTTGAAGTCTGAAATGTGGCAAAAGGTTGAAAAGTTCCAGGGGGCCAAATACTTTCGCAAGGCACTGTATCACTGAGAAAAGGAGCAAAGGAGCCTGGTTTTGAACTGGTTATATAGATATATATAGATATATATATATATATATATATATATATACCTGGCTTATTATATAAAGCATAAAACATGCCAAACATTGAAAAATGTTCTCATTGATGGTCCAGCTGAAACAAGATAGCGACAGATATTATCAGGCCTGGTCCTGTGTCTATAATATAATACTACATAACAAGTGTTGTGCTTCTTTCAGGCTTTATGGTTTTCGTAAATACAAGTTTCTTCTTCCAGTATCTTCTCCAGATAGTTTACAATTAGTTCAATATATCTGAGTAGTCAACGTATGGCCATCATTAAGGTTCAATCAATCAGTGTAAACGTAAAATTATTGACTAGTGTTGAGCAAAGCATTTGAAGCAGAATTCAGTCCAAACCTTAGGAAAACTTTGATTCACAATGAAGCAGAATTTTCTCACACTTAACGATCAGGTTTTCCTAAAATGGCAGCTGCACGTGTTACATAGTGAAACTAATTGTGGAGGAGACAAGCTCGGGAACCCAAGATCACCCATAATTCCATGCAGCCAGCCATTTAGCAAACAAAAGATAAAATACAGGTTCTGCAAGCATTAGTAGTTCACATGAGCATATCACTGAGATGGAACTACAAAGTATTTAGAGACAAGGATGGGACTGGATCCTTCAGCATGCTGTCTTTCCTAAACAGTTTTTGGAATTCCATACTGTTCTTGGTTTTAAATATGCAACTTGACTTGGCAGCTCAGAGGTATAACAACCTTGTGTGATAGTAAAAGTCATGAGAAGCTCCCCAGATGAGGTGGAAGTGTTGTGAGTCTACACAATATAGTATGTACCAATGACATCATTGTTTCATCAGTAAATAGCTATATAGCTATATATATATATATATATATATATATATATATAATATATATATATATATATTAGAGATGAGCGAATCATTCAAAATTTTATTCTCCGAACATTCGTCGAACTTTTAGTATATTCTACGAATCTATTCGATGAATCTGCATACAAATTATACGTTATTATGTGGCGTTTTGCGAACATTCGTGCACTAATAACGAACATTCAGTTTTAAAAGGTACGCAACTTCTTTGAACACGTACGCATGAGCGTACAAATTGCGTAGGAAAATGACGGGCTTTGCTGGAGAGGAATGGTGGAGCAGGAGGAACGCTCTGAGTCTGACCCCTGGCTACATATGGATACTGTATCAGCAGATGACAGCAGATCATCCGGCTGATACTGAGATGAGTGTGCCATCCACTCCACTACCTCATCCACTTTCTCCTCCACTACTATTTTGCGCCTAGGTGGGTTAGCCTGGTGGAACACAGGCCAAGTATTGGAAATACTACAAGTAGAAGCTCCGGCTACAGGTCCTTTGGCAGTGCTGCCCTGTGCCACCTTCTCCTTTTTTAGAGCTCGAGGTCTGGCTGGAACTGAAGCCCTTTTGCTTATCAATTCCAGACATTTTTCACTTGACTCTGTGGCCCTGCAGCTGGTCTTTGTCTCTCTCCCTGTCTCTCTCCCTATCCCCTTCCCTGTCTCTATCTCCCTGCCTGATTAATTACTAGCCCTGCACTTGCCCTGCAGTATCCCTGATGTGTAATATAGATTCCCTGAACAATTACACCCCAGTTTTAACAACACAGGTCTCAGTGTCTTAGAACTTCACACACAGTGCTTCTGCTCGTCTCAGCAGTCGCAGCAGAAGTGATGGGTCACTGGCTTACCAAGCCTGAGCCAATCAGAGCAAGCCTTGCCCACTAGGTCAGATGACCGCTTTCTTCCCGGGTTTTTGCGTACGAATAATGAACTGACAGTAAAAGTTTGCTAATTACTTGTATTCATACGCAACAGCTTATAGAGTAAGAGTAACTTATACGTAGCATTAGCGTACAATTTATCGGACAAGTACGTAGCGAATGCGTAGAAAGCCTTAGGAACATTTTTGAATCTTAACGGAGCGAATCTCCAAATATTCGGATTTGCTTTGCAGCTTAAAATTTCCAAGACTCGATACGAATCAACGAATCGGCGAATAGATTTGCTCATCTCTAATGTACTGTATATATATGTTTAGGGGCCTAACTATAGGGGTGGCTTAGTTAGCAATTCCACTGGTCTTGGAACTTGATTCCCTTAACTCATAAAAGATACCAGTATGCCACAAAGTAGGTATGTGTTGACAGGGGTTAAGTTACAAATTTTGCATTGGAGCCGAGTGGCTCTAAATTACAATGCACCTCTGTTTTATTAACTCCTCAAACATACAAGACTCTGCAGGGACTCAACATCAGTCATCCAAAAATGACCTACTGTTTAAGTCAAGTGTTTATGTTAAACAAATTTTTTCAGAATTCTAGGTATTTATTTTCCATATCGCTGTCTACATTTTCAAAAATTCTTACGATCCTGCAGTTTTTGCACTGACCACTGAGCCCAAAAACATGTTGAAACCTTGTGTTCCTTACAGATCACTTCTCAGCAGTCATCACATACAGGACTGCAATGACAGATATCACCTCTGTATAGATAACTTAGGATTCACCATTTATTTTAGGTGATGTCACAACTTATCTACACCTTCCTTGCACAGTTACCTCTGCAAAGGGCACAAAGAATGCCCCACAATCCCCCTTAAAAGTCAAGCCCTCTCCAATCTATTGCATCTACGACCCATGTGGCTGCTGTAAAGCACAGCACTAAATGCTGTTGAACAAGAAGCTCTGGCAAGATCACAGAAAATGGAGTAAAATAATCAACATTCAGCAAATAAAAATAGATTACATAAAAAGGATGTGCGCCCCTATCTGGTTATAAATGGCAAAAAAATTATAGGTCAGAAATTCCCTTTAAGCCCTACTAAGTAACTTTAATTTGATTGCACCCTCTACATTTCTGTTGGCCACACTTGTTTTCCTGGTGGTTTCTGAAAGAATATCTCACATTCATAAAGGTATGTAAAAATAATCTTAAAATAAAGAACCAAAAGTCAACATTGACTTTCCAAACAACTGATTTTCTCTTGAAAAGAGTCAGAGGTTGTCACCAGCCAAAGAGTTTGTGTTGGCACAAAATGCCACGATGAGAACAAAGGCCGTTGATTCTGGTAATGAAGAAGGAAACAAGATGTCAAAAGAAGTTATATATATTCCTTGTTAAAATTACAAATATACACAAGAAAAGTACGAGAACAAAGGGTTAAAGAACAGCCCATCAGATGGCCTATTATCTCACTGGTATCTTCTGAATGTGTGAAAGATTGCATGAAGAAACCCACCCAAGTACAAAGACATTGCCAGACAAGAAAGGGATAATCCAAAGTAATGGGCCATGGGTCAGAGGTCAAGAGGAAAGGGCTGATAAAGTACCCGACAAGGAAGGAGTATGAAGTGGAATTGTAACTCAAATGGAGGGAAGGGTTGAGAAGAGAAAGAGGACATGACACATTTCAATTCGAGGCTGAGGACGATATAAATTTAAGAGTATGCACAAATTAATCTCAAGCTTAATGAAACCTGTCTGAGGGATTCCTACAGGGATTCCTGAGGGATTTCACATGTGGTTTAGTACATAAATATTGCCCTATTCAGCAGTCCACCATGGCCATAGTGCAGAGCTGCCCAAAGACCACATTCCATACCAGAAAAGCCGACACACTAAATATGGTGCCCATTGTGGTATAAATGATTTGGATCCAGTGCTACTTGGTGATCACCAGGAAGACCAAGGGGTGTACAAGAATAAATCTCTGTCCTGACCATACAAGAATGCTTTTCTCACTCTCAACACAGGTTGTCAATTGACAAACAAATGTAATGATAAAATACGTAGATAAAATGATGGAGCACGCCCCCTCCTCAGCAATCAGGGAGAGACAGGGAAACTGCATATAGAGTCTTATCTGTGTATCTAGTGAAGTGAGTTACTCTCCTGACAATAGAGCTTTCATTGCCTCATCTAATGATTTTCTTCTAATATTAATGATATAACTCTGCTCATCATTTTCCAGTGTATAAGGATAAGGCTACACAACAACATTTGTCGTGCGACATTTTGTCGCAGTAATGTCACATGACAATTTTTATAATGCAAGTCTATGGTGTCGTACTGCGACGTGCGACATTCTGCGATGCGACAGTCGCAAAAACTCCATCGCAGTTGCAGCCTGTCGCAGTGCAACACCATAGACTATCAGTATAAGAATTGTCACGCAACACATGTTGCAGATTAGTTGTGCCCTATGTAGCGTGACACATGTTGTCAAGTAGCCCTAGCCTAAAGCAAAGCTGTGGTAAACAGGAAGTATCAGCCTTGCTCTAATTGCAACTGCAAAGATTTTTTAGTAGAAATAATTGAATTTCTTGAAATTCATTTTGGGTCCAATTCCAACAAATTGGACAGAAAATTTGATTTGGGTCCCAAGCTATTCTACCTTAATCAAAAGTGCTCAAAACGTCTCCTTTTTTCTAAACCCCCTCCCCCTTCCTCTTTTTAAGCTTTTTAATGCAAAGACAGCAATAGTAAATAATGTCAGAGTGACACTGATATATAGCTATGGGTAAAATAATGGTTAACAGTGTGAACATTCAGCTTAAAATACTGTGCAGTAGGAATTGTTAAGTTTTTTAATGTTGAAAAGCATTCAAAAAAAGTGTCCCTTATTGGGCAGATGGTATTTAAAAACAGACTGTGTTATCATAAAAAGTGGCTTGATGGCAGATGCCCCCCCCCGCTACAAACAGTAGCATTGGAAGAATCAGTGATTTGTTCTGAACAAGTGGTCCAAAACTATGCATTAACTGGGGCAAACGTCTGCTCATGTTTATACATACTCGTTAGTATCACAAGAAGCAGTGGCTTGCTTTGAACAAGTGGTCCAAAAATTATACATTGACTGGGGCTGCCCATGTTTATACACATACACAGTAATTTCAGAAGAAGCAGTGGCTTGTTCTGAACAAGCATTCAAAATTCTCCCTTTTTGGGAGCAGCAGCAGTATGACATGGATGAACTCGAGAATCAATTATCTTGGAACCTCACAGACAAAGCAGGAGATACGCAATAACACAGAGATAGTAGTAGCAACAGCAATAGCAGCACAGTATTAAACCTCACAGACAAAGCAATAGACATGTGTCTGTTTAGGGGTAGTAGTAGTAATGCCAAGGTAGTAGATGTGTAGCTGTGTAGGGGTAATAGTAATGGCATTACGGGAAGCAGCATCTGAGATAGTAGGAATACAGTATGGATCTGATGACAGGCAGACAGCAGCAGTGGCATGATTGGGCCAGCATTGAAGATCTATTTGTTGGCATTAGCTGAAGTGTATTTAGTTTTCTCATCTCTAATAATGATTATGAACTATGGAAACTTTGTAACAGGTTTTTGAAAATAAAGACACAGTTAGACCACCCTTTTAACACAAATATATGCTGCTGTTAACGCACTAAAATACACTATTTTGCACGCTTATTAACCATAGAAAAATTGTAACAATTTTGGGAGACAGCAAAAGACAGCAAAAGTCCCTTTTGCGCACTTTTACACAGTAGAAACATTGCAAGTTTTTTCGGGGAGAAAAAAAGGTCCAACTGGACATCCCCTGAGTGCAACTAAACTATACACTGCTATTGATGCAATAAAATACACTTAGGGTCCATATACACGAACATATTCCTGGGTCCACATCTGTTTTGCAATTTTGCGGAACGGATGAGGACCCATTCATTTCAGCATACCATGTAAAGTCCGCATCCATAGTTCTCTTCCGAGGACCCGCAAAAAAGATAAAGCATCATAGGGCTGACTGTGTATGTCCTGCAAAATGCAGAACACACACGGCTGGTACGTTTTTTTTCGGATCGGCAATTTGCAGTTCGCAAAACACTTACAGTTATGTGAATATACCCTTATTTGTGCATTTCTAAATGGTGGAAAATTGCACCAGGTTTTGTACACTTGCAATGACCTACTGTTTTACTGCTAAAGGCTTAATTCTAATGCTATGTTTCCAGGGGCAGATTGGCCATAGACCTTACAGGGAAATTTCCCGGTGGGCCGATGCTCAGGGGGCCGCTTGAGCCCTAGTAATGGCCAACCAGTGGAAGTTTTTGCCCATGTATTTTGTGCTACTGGTGGTATTTTGTGATGGACTGCAGTATTTGGCTCTGTTGGGGTGGTATAATGTGCCACAATATGGTATTGTTGGCCTGCCTTCCATCAATTTGGACCAGACTACAAAACGGGGCCACTGTTAGTGTTTTTCCAGGGCCACTTTAAGTTCCCAGTCTGCCCCTGTATGTTTCACTGTTAAAGTTGTTAGGATGTTTACAGTCATGATAGCTGTGTTGTATGTATTCCAAAAGGTTATGTATATGTGCTAAGAAGATAGTTAATTATCAGTTCTTAATTATAGTTGCTGGGTAGTGGGTTGGTCCCATTTCCCCTGGTTAGGGAGTCTTCTAGCAAGAAAGTCAGGGAGATCTGTTTGGTGTGTGCTGCTGCAAAGTAGGCCAATAAAGAATTGTCACCAGTCCTGTGAGTGAAAGCTGCCAGAAAAGTAACTTTATTAAGAACCAACCTCTGAGGGATAGACGTACTGAATTATTGTAGAAGGTTAAGGACCAATTGCAAAGCTGAGCTTGGATTAAGTAAGTAAAGCACAGATACAGCTGTAGACTTTACTACATATTGTTTGGGTCATACTGGGTATTGCTTCTTTTTTTTAACAAAATGTTTATTAAGTTTTTGTCCATAAATAAATCTTTCAGTTTACATGTCATCAGCAGCAAGGTTACAATATCTTTACATGTAACAGATTAATCTCTCAGAAAGGTCCCCCTTAACAGTAATCTCCCATGAAGAAAATAAAACATAAACACTGAAATAGAACTGAAAAAAACAGACATCCCAGAGGGCTAAGGTGAGAATATGCACCTCTAGGAGTGCATCTATGAACTTCTTTTTTCCATCACAAATAGCAAATTAGTATCCCTCCCCTGCCCATGTAGGTCAGCAAAAGGATATGACCAAACGACTTAAGGTGAAAAATACCATAAAGAAAAGGAAGAAAGAAAAAGTAAAAGGTTCTGGCTTCTCACCAATAAGCCTATCAGCGACCAAGAGGCCGGTTACATGTTACATCCTCCATGTGAGGAGTCTCATACTCACTCCCTGGCTATATAGTCCCGTCGCCTCCACTTTAGGAAAGCAATAATGTCTGCCAGAGTATAAGTCGCGTTTCACGACTATGAACAGTTATCTGGTCAGGGTCCTCCACCACTTTTTTCTTTTGTGCGCTTCTCCTTTCCCAGTGCCTGGGCTGGCATTGGTGTCTGCGTCGTTGTCCCTGCATCCCAGTCATTGATTGAGGCTCGTGGCAACATCTTGGAGCTCTTTCTCGATGTCTCCCCTTTTTCCAGTGCCTCCACTGCTTCCTCAGGGGAGTGATACAGTGTCGTCAAGCCATCAGAACCGAATACCTTCAAAATAGCGGAGTACAATAGAGTAAATTTTGACTTTTTGCTATAGAGGTCAGTGCAGAGAGACGCAAAGGCTTCGGGACCTCAGCAGAAAAGTCATTGAAGACAAGTACTTTGTGTTCTCTGATGAGGACAGGCGTCTTCATGTTTTTATATGCACGCAGTATGGATGCTTTTTCTGAGAAATCCAGGTACTTGACAGTGACCTGTCTGGGGTGCTGTCGTGGTTGGGGCCCCTGGTTTTGGCAATGTGGGTTGATTTTCGCCTCCCTGATGTCAGGGCCTATTCGATGTGCCCTTTCCACCTTGAAAGTTCCCTGAAACCCTAGCGCCTCTGGCAGTTCAGTTTTGCATATGGCCCCCAGATCGTGAAAAGGCACTAACTCCAGGATCCCCACGATGTGGAGGTTACTGTGTCGGGACCGATTTTCAAGGTTGTCCACCTTGTCCCACAATTTTTTTACTTCACTCTCAGCCTGTTGCAGTCTGGGTCGAGTGGCATTCAGTTCTGTTTCCATCTGGCTAGTGTATGATTCCACATGTTGCGCCACCTGTATGGAGTTGGAAAAATGACTGCGCCACAGATGATGTTAGCGATTCCTTCAAGTCCGGTAGGATCCTCATTGCCACCTCCATAGCCAGTCGTTTGTAGTCGACTTGTGCATGTTCCTCTGCTTCCTCTCAATCAGACACCCTTGGGGTGTCGACGCATGGAGGACTTGCTAAGCTCGCTTCATCCACCATTACAGGTGCCGATGTGCATGCCGCAGCCTTCCCAGCCTACCTTTAATACCTTTTGCTTTGGTCTTACTCCTCATGGTGGTCAGGTATTTTTCCATGTATATAGGGTCAAGGGTCATGTATAGCCCTGCGTGGTGGGGACAGAATGTCTCTCTATGATGGGGGTATTAGTTTTTCCGGGTTTTTCGGGAGAGAGCTCTCACCATGCACTGCCAGCCATGATTGCTTCGGAACAGGTCCGTATATTGCTTCTTACACCCCCCACATTACTGAGATAGACTAGTCATCCGAGCTGGGACTGCAGCTCACATTACAGAGAAATACTTAGAGTGATTGGATGCCTTTGGATAATAATAGCCATCCTCTATACAGTCTTTGGAAAACACTACTATGTGAAATACTTGACAGCTGTGCCAACTAGCGGTACTTTTATTTGCACTGTGACACCCATCATTTATTCAGTAAAATATGCTTTATTTTACTATAATGAAGTCAGCTTGTTTATTGGTCTCCACTAGTGATGAATGAAGAGAGCTTCAGATCCTAGACCCAACGTGTCTTTTCGTGTTAATACTGTACGAAGATCTGTCTCCGTACAACATTAAAATGTACAGCCTCCGATGAGGCGAAGTACCTGGGACCCAAAGCCGATTTCAGATCCAAGTTTTAAAGTGGTTTTCCACTTTTAAAATCAGATACCGAAGTTATTCAACAAAGTCTCCCAAGACTCCGCAAATAACTGACTTCACCTCATTGGAGGCCGTGCATTCTAATGCTGTACAGAGACAGGTCTCCGTATAGCATGAATCTGAATCTAGGATCCCAAGCTCACTTCACTCATCACTAGTCTCCAGATCTCATTGCACCACCTGCTCTCCAAGCCACCACCAGACAGGAGACCCGAAATCCAGGGAGTGCCCCAAGGGGAAGATGGGTTACGCCCAAGGGCATAACTACCATAGCGGCAGACCATGCGACTACTATGGGGCCCAGGGCAAGAGGGGGCCCAGTCTTAGTTGGGATCATCTCCTCTTCTACTGGAGGTGAAAACTTGGTCAGGACTCTACCCTCTAAAGGAACAACTTTTAGCAAATGGTGCAGTGGAAAAATGGCCCAAGGGTCATTGAAAGGGGTTTAGGCGGAAACCCTTCTGTCCTGTGGGGGGGGGCTGGTTTGATCCTTGCTATGGGGCCCTTACTTCTCTATGTACACCTGCCCTGTTTTCCTCACTAATGTATGAATTTTAAATGTAAAATGGCGGTCACCGTTTTTGCAATATGTGTCTGAAGGGAATCACCAAAACTTTGGATTTGTTTGGATGAAGATTTTTTTGTGAAATTTGTGACAAATCCAATTAATTTAGAATCAATTTACTCATCTCTGGTTTGAAGATGCTTTTTGTAAGCCATTGCTGATAGATAGATAGATAGATAGATAGATAGATAGATAGATAGATAGACATGAGATGATAGATAGATAGATAGATAGATAGATAGATAGATAGATAGATAGATATGAGATAGATAGATAGATAGATAGATAGATAGATAGATAGACATGAGATAGATAGATAGATAGATAGATAGATAGATAGATAGATAGATAGACATGAGATAGATAGATAGATAGATAGATAGATAGATAGATAGATATGAGATAGATAGATAGATAGATAGATAGATAGATAGATAGATAGACATGAGATAGATAGATAGATAGATAGATAGATAGATAGATAGATTAAAAAACGTAATAAAAGCAGCACAGCAAAGTAGAAAAACGTAAGGGTGTGCCAGCAGCTCCGGATATGGTGAAATCCTCAATGAAGAAAAAAGAAATTCCACAGCACCACCAAAAATTGTGCTTAAAAAGGATAGTGATTTGTTTCACCAGAGCGACATTTCAGTCCTCTTACTGGGACTTTTCCCATGGCTGCTTGGTGAAATAAATCACTATCCTTTTTAAGCACAATTTTTGGTGGTGTTGTGGAATTTCTTTTAGATAGATAGATAGATAGATAGATAGGGTTTTTACATACTCAAAGGATTAGTCTGATATTATAGCATTTACTCGAATAGGTCTCTGCTGAAAAAAAACAGACACAAGTAATATTTCACAATGTTCCTGCTGCATAAAATTTAGCAATAGCATGGATTGGAATTTTGCCCTTCCACACTCGTTTTTACAGTAATTGTGGTTTAAAATTTAACTGTCATGTTTTTAGCGTTTTTTGGGGGGTTTTTTGGGTAATGTGTATGGACAGAGATAGGGACATTTTTGTCATGTAGTTATTTAGAGATTTTGTATATTTATACTAGAAAACATGGGCAGAGGTGTCCCTTAAGGGCTCATGCACACGTCCGTATGTATTTTGCGGTCCGCAAAAAATATGGGTGATGTCCATGTGCATTCTGTATTTTGCGGAACGGAACAGCTGTCCCCTAATAGAACAGTCTTATCCTTAGTGCGGACAATAATAGGACATGTTCTATTTTTTTGCGGAATGGACATAGAAAAATGGAGTAACTTCTGGGGGGGATTTTGTGGACCCATTGAAATGAATGGTTCCACATATGGTCCACGAAAAAAAAAAAAGAACGGACATGAGCCCTAATGCGCGTTTCTAAGGTTCATCTGTCTTTCTACTACAGTACCGACTAGGGCTGGTTGGTGCTGGGTATTTGCCTTCACTGCTCCTCATAGTGGAGACAGTAGATTTATATCTGTAGATTAAATATATATTTATATTCCCAGGTCTTTCTCACTGATCAGCATGGCCAGCGCTGTCACTGAGTTCTTCTGCTGTATTCCTGACATCCTCCACTCAGAATAAGTCATCAGCATCTGATCAATGGGGGTATGACATCCAGGACCCCAACCAATCAACTGTTTGAAAAGGCCCTCTTGGCCTTCTCGCTGCTTACCTAAGCCAGTGACGCCACAACCATCAGTCACGTGGCCTAGGCACAGCTCACCCACTTTCACAAACAGTCGGGAACAGTAGAGTACTAACATTTTGTATTCCCACTGAACAAAAGGGAAACCATTCCACTGACGCCACCAGGTGTTAGTCATAGTTCTGCTTGTCTCCAGAAGTGGTTGTGAAATGTAACGTAACAAGCTGAAAAGACAAATATTGCATACATTGCATTACAGGCATCAGGGCTAAAAGTCCACATCTGACTGAGGTGGTGCAGGACGTGCAAGTGGTACTGTCATGGGAAAATGTAAGAATGCCCCATGAAAAGTTTTGTGGACATATCAAATGTGATGGAATTGAACAAAAAATGAGTTTGCAACAATTCTTAAGCAAAAACATTTGCAAAAATTCCATATCTTCTGTGGCACAAACAATGTTCTTATAAGCCTTTCTGAAATTAACTAAAAGAAATCTTTTCCCGCCCCTCCACGGAAAATTTTTAGCAATGTGATGTTTGAGGGGTTTCTTGCATGCACAGCCATTTTAAATTTCTCTACAGCATCTCAATGGGATTTATATCCAGGCGTTGTCTTGGCCATTCAAAAGCCCTCCAGTTATTCATGAGCATTTTTGATAACCATGTTGTGACTTCCCTGAGAAGTTTCACCTTCGCTTTCAGTATCCTCAGGAACACTTAAAAATGATTCTTATAAAATAAGTGAACTTTGACTTGCTCGTTCAAGAGCCTCCATTTTTTTTTTCAGCTGTTTACTGATAAGTTGATGGCTAATGCTATGTGGCAAGATTCAATGTTTGAAAGATGCTCTCAAATTATCTTCCAGTGCACTTTGGAACAATGAAGATTCTTAGTGAATTCTACGATGGTGAGCTTCCCAGAACCTGATACAGCAAAGCAACCCCAAGCACAAGAGCATAGCTATAGGGGAAGCAGCTGCCTTGGGACGCCAACTCAGAAGGGACCTATCCAGGAGGAGGACAAAGCTTACATATATGTTCAAGAGCTCTTGGTGTTTGCCAAGTCAAAATGTTTTCATGTCCTGATATTCTCTCTGATACACCTCCCTCGTAGGTGTGATTTTTGCATCCTCTTTTTAATGGTAGATCCACTTACTCATTAATGGTTAGAGCTACTTGTAAGGATTCTTAGAGTCATCTTTTAGCATCCTGCTTTATGGTCGAACTTGCAGGGACAAGTTGATGAAATCTTATGTACTCATACTAGACGTAGAATGAAGAAAGTACACTAACAAGTAATGTAGATACTGAGATACACCATTAAATGTCCTGAAAATGTTATCATAGCTTATATGCCCTGATTTTTGTAGACAGGTGTGGAAAAACGCTGCAAGAATGCTTTCAAAAATAGAAGCGTTAATAGTTATAGTTATCAATCACCAAAATTGAAGTGAATGGACAAAAGAGAAATCTAAATTCGATTAATATTGGGTATGACCACACTTAGGCTACTTTCACACTAGCGTTTTATAATTCCGGTATTGAGTTTCGTCATAGGGGCTCAATACCGGAATAAAACGCTTCAGTTTTGTCCCCATTCATTGTCAATGGGGACAAAACTGAACTGAAGACAACGGAATGCTCCTTAAAGCATTCCGTTCCGACTTCAGACCGGAGGTGCTGCAGTTTGCTCTCCGTCCAGGCATCCGCACCAAGACGGACCCGTCATGACCCCAATGAAAGTCAATGGGGACCGATCCGTTTGGTGTGACACAATGGTGAACGGATCTGTCCTCCGTTGAGTTTCAATGGAGTTCATGACGGATCCGTCACCTGCACACATACAGACATACACATACACACACACAGACATATACACATACAAATACACATACATACTTACATGCTCCCGGCAGGTCTCCACAGCGCAGGAGGAGCAGGATGGTGGGCACATAGGACGATTCCACCCGGCGCCCAACAGAGGGCACTGTGGGGAATTGTCCTATGTGCGCGCCGTCCTGCTCCTGTACTGTGCTGTGGAGACCTGCCGGGAGCATGTAAGTATGTATGTGTATTTGTATGTGTATATGTGTGTGTGTGTGTCTATACTGTGTGACATGTGTGGGGCCGGAGCGCCGTTCCGGCCCCACACATGTCCCTGCGGCAGCACGGATCCGGCGGCACCCTTCACCTGCCAGATCCATGCTGCCGCTAGTGTGAAAGAGGCCTTAGTCTCCAAAAAAGCATGAATTCATCTAGGTAAACTAGCACAAAGTCAGGGATTTTGTAGGATTATAGCTAGGTGTATAATTAACCAAGTACACCAAACAGGTGATAATGATCTTCAAAAGCAGATGGGGTTTCAAGATGGGCTGTTCAAGCTCTTTTGAAGAAGCACAAAGTAATGGTCAACGTTGAGGACCATAAATGCAGTGGTTGGCCAAGGAAACTTAGTGCAGCAGATGAAAGACACATCATGCTAAATTCCCTTCAAAAGCTGAAAATTGCCATCAGCTCAGTACTGGCAGAAACCATAGGGACCCAGGTGCACCCATCTACTGTTTGAAGAAGTCTAGCCAGAAGTGGTCTTCTGGGAAGAATTCTAAGCAAAAAGCCATATATTTGACATTGAAACAGGGCAAAACAATTCAACTACCTATGGCATAAGGTATTTTGGACTGATGAGCCATCTGAAAAATGTGGCTGTAACAGAAGGCAGCTTGTTTACCGAAGGGCTGGAGAGGGATACAATAATGAGGGTCTGCAGGCAACAATGAAGCATGGTGGGGGTTCCTTGTAAGTTTGGGGCTGCATTTCATCAAATGGAATTGGGTATTTGGTCAGGATTAATGGAATTCTCAAATACAGGCAGATACTTATCCATTATGCAGTACCATCAGGGACGGGTCTTGGCTCCAAATTTTTTTTTGCAGCAGAACAACCCAAAACATCAAGCCGATATCATGAAGAAATATTTTTGTTAAATAAGAACAAGGAGACCTAAAAGTGATATTATCGCCCCCACGAAAAGCTCATCTCAACATCATCCAGTCAGTCTGGGATTACATGAAGTTAGGGTTTGAGCAAGCCCACATCCACATGTGGTTAGTTCTCCAAGAGGTTAGGAACAACCTCCTTGCCCAGTTCCTCCAAAAAACTGTGTGCAAGTCTTCCTAAAAGCACTGATGCTGTTATGAAGACAAAGAGTGGTCACAAGAAATATTGATTGGATTTAGATTCCAGTTTTGTTCATTCAATTTGGATTTTGTTAATTGATAAAAAAATAAACTAGTAACACTTCCATTTTTGCCACACTTGTCCAAAACCTTTACACTCTAGTGTATATAAAATGTGCAGATCATCCAGTGCCTCCAGCTTTTTTCTGCAGACATGTAGCACAAGTAGCCTTGCTGCTCCTCATACTCAAAAGTTAGAACGGAATCTCTAACAGTGATGTGAACGAGCCCTAAACGAACTCCTTTCTCCAGGACTTAAAACATTAAGCCAAGGGTTCCACATTTCAAAACGATTATTGACTGAATTCTGAGAACTGTAAAGTCTATATTATAAAATATACTTATATAGTCGAATAGAAGGGAAGCTCAAGAAACAACAATCTTTTGGCATTACACTTTGTGCTAAAAAAAATGGTATAGTAATAACCCAGTTAGAACTTCAAGAATATAATAAACCAGATCTAAAGAGATTTTAATATCACATCTAATATAAGCACATTCAAGAAGCTCCTGCCAATATCTAATTTTGGACATCACCCCAATAGATGGATCCAATCTGTCCTATGCTGAACTTTCTGTCCATGATGTAAAAGCACTGTATTTTCATGCAGCCACCACTAGGGGGAGGTCATTGCAAGATGTTATTTTAGTTTCCTGTGAATAGAAACTGTATAAATTCCAGTGCACTGAGCTCCCCCTAGTGGTGGCTGCAGGCAGACAGTTGTACAGTCATGGCCAAAAGTTTTGAGAATGATACAAATATTAATTTTTACAAAGTCTACTGCTTTTGTTTTTATAATGGCAATTTGCATATACTCCAGAATGTTATAAAGAGTGATCAGCTTAACAGCAATTACTTGCAAAGTCAATATTTGCCTAGAAAATGAACTTTATCCCCCAAAACACATTTCAACATCATTGCAGCCCTGCCTTAAAAGGACCAGCTAACATCGTTTCAGTGATTGCTCCATTAACCCCTTCGCGACCAGCGCCGTACATGTACGGCGCTGGGGCGATGCGGGCACATGGCGCCCACTCGCGGGTGCGGCGGGCGTCATGGCCGGCAAGTCTCTGCTGTTTCTAACAGCAGAGACTTGCCGCTACCTACTGTGTCGGCGGCGTCTTCCAGGGTGACTAGATGCCGTGATCACACGTGATCACGGCATCTAGTTGCGTCTAAACCCGGAAGCGTTCGCTTCCGGGTGGTGTACAGACACCCCGTGTGGCCAATCGGGGTGTCTGTACACCATATGAAAACTGTAATCCTCGCTGGTGAGGATTACAGTTTTCAAACTGCAATTCTTATTCTGGCCACTAGATGGCAGGCCAGGATAAGAAATGAGCAATTCATGGCTTTCTGAGTCTATAAAACCCAGAATTGCTCATAAAGAAAAAAAAAAAGCCACAATATATAAGCCCATATTTGAGCTTTCTAATAGTAAAAAAAAATTAAAAAAAATGTTAAAAAATATATAAAAATAAAAAAGATGTAAAAGTTCAAATCACCCCCCTTTCCGTATAAGTAAAAAATAAATACCTAAATAACAATAAATATAGACATCATGGGTATCACCGTGACCGAAAACGCCCGTACTTTTAAAATATAAAAAAAAAATTCCAATACGGCGAATTGTGTGGCGGAAAAAAGCGTCCAAATGGCGATTTGCCGTTTTTTGTCGCTTTTTTTTTCTAAAAAAAATTAAATAAAAAGTGATCAAAAAGTCATACACACCCCAGAATGGTATCAATAAAAACTTCAGATCGTCCCGCAAAAAATGAGCCCCATACAGCTCTGTACACATAAATACCAAAAAGTTATAGGGGTCAAGATTTGACAAGGAAAAAAAAAAAAAAAAGGGCAACTTTCTAATTATTTTATCACTATGAAAACGCAGGAAAAACTATACATATTAAGTATTGCCGGATTCGTACTGACCAGTAGAATGAAAGTAATGGATCAGTTTTAATGCACATCGAACGCTGTAAATAAGAAACCCGTAGAACTGTAGCGGAATAGCGTTTTCTTTGCAATTTCACCCGGTTTGGAATTTTTTTCCCGCTTCCCACTACACCGTATGCAATATTAAAGGGTGGCGTTGGAAAGTACAACTTGTCCCGCAAAAAACAAGCCCTCATACAGCTATGTGAACAGAAAAATAAAAGAGTTATGGCTGTTTGAAGGCAGGGAGCGCAAAACGAAAATGCAGAACCGAAAAAAGCTCCGGGCGCGAAGGGGTTAAAACAGGTGTGGGTGTTAATGAGGACAGGGCTGGAGATCAATCTGTCATGATTAAGTAAGAATGACACCACTGGACACTTTAAAAGGAGGCTGGTGCTTGGCATCATTGTTTCTCTTCTGTTAACCATGGTTATCTCTAAAGAAACACGTGCAGTCATCATTGCACTGCACAAAAATGGCCTAACAGGGAAGAGTATCGCAGCTAGAAAGATTGCACCTCAGTCAACAATCTATCGCATCATCAAGAACTTCAAGGAGAGAGGTTCCATTGTTGCAAAAAGGCTCCAGGGCGCCCAAGAAAGACCAGCAAGCGCCAGGACCGTCTCTTAAAAGTGTTTCAGCTGCGGGATCGGGCTACCGGCAGTGCAGAGCTTGTTCAGGAATGGCAGCAGGCAGGTGTGAGTGCATCTGCAGGCACTGTGAGGCGGAGACTCTTGGAGCAATGCCTGGTCTCAAGGAGGGCAGCAAAGAAGCCACTTCTCTCCAGAAAAAACATCAGGGACAGACTGATATTCTGCAAAAGGTACAGGGAGTGGACTGCTGAGGACTGGGGTAAAGTCATTTTCTCTGATGAATCCCCTTTTCGATTGTTTGGGACATCTGGAAAACAGCTTATTCGGAGAAGACGAGGTTCTCTCACAGTCTTGCCTAAAAACACAGCCATGAATAAAGAATGGTACCAGAATGTCCTCCGAGAGCAACTTCTCCCAACCGTCCAAGAGCAGTTTGGCGATCAACAATGCCTTTTCCAGCATGATGGAGCACCTTGCCATAAAGCAAAGGTGATAACTAAATGGCTCAGGGAACAAAACATAGAGATTTTGGGTCCATGGCCTGGAAACTCCCCAGATCTTAATCCCATTGAGAACTTGTGGTCAATCATCAAGAGACGGGTGGACAAACAAAAACCTACAAATTCTGACAAAATGCAAGCATTGATTGTGCAACAATGGACTGCTATCAGTCAGGATTTGGTCCAGAAGTTGATTGAGAGCATGCCAGGGAGAATTGCAGAGGTCCTGAAGAAGAAGGGTCAACACTGCAAATATTGACTTGCTGCATTAACTCATTCTAACTGTCAATATAAGCTTTTGTTACTCATAATATGATTGCAATTATATTTCTGTATGTGATAAAAACATCTGACAAACACACATAAAAACCAGAGGGCAGCAGATCATGTGAAAATATAATATTTGTGTCATTCTCAAAACTTTTGGCCATGACTGTATAATAGAAGGGAAGCAGGAGATTTCCACTTTTTTAATATTGATGACCTAACTTCAGGATAGGTCATCAATATCAGATTGGATGTTGAAGAGAATACAGTCTCTGTACGAGCGCTGCCTTCTCTTCATTGTTTACCTGCTCGCCATCACAACCGCAGCGGTGAGCAGATGTAATTACAGCTCAGCCTTCCTATTGACTTTAAGAAAATCTCCAAAACTATTTTTTAAGCACCAATTCAGTTATAAAGTGATTTTTAGGGACTAACGTAATAGAAACCACCCATAAATAAACTATTCAAATCTGATGTTACAAACTTTGTTAACCCTTGAGGTGTTCCACACAAATTAAAGGAAAATGGAGATGAATTTTCAAAATTTCTTTTTTTTTTTGCAGATTTTCTATGATAATCCATTTTTTCCTGCAACACAGCAAGGGTTATCTGCAGAAAAACTTCAATTTTTATTACTCTGATTCTGCAGTTTACAGAAATACCACAGATGTGTTCATAAATTGCTCTATGGGCGCATGGCAGTGGTCGGAAGGGAAAGAGTGCCATATGGGTTTTGTAGAGCAGAGTTTGTTGAATTGGTTTTTGGGCACCATGTTGTATTTCAAGAAACCCTAAGGTACCTAAACCCCCAAAAAGTGACCCATTATGGAAACTACACCACTCAAGAAATTTATTAAAGGGTGTACTGAGCACTTTGACTCCACTGGTGTTTTACAGAATTTACAAACACTTGGCTGTGAAAATTAAAAATTTAATTTCTCCCAATAAAATGTTGATTTAACCCCAAATTTTTCATTTTCACAAGGGATAACAGGAAAAAAAGCACCCCATAATTGGTTCCCCATTTTCTTCTGAATACAGCAATGTCATCAATGCCCAAGGTAGGAATACCCCTTTAACTGCAATGTAAAGCGAGTAGTGTGTGGAACTATCTTCATCAGAACCGAGTAAACCTTAGAAACAAAGCCCTTCAAGGTAGCCAACTTAACAATACAATAAAAAATAAAAATTATACTGAATTTTGTTTACATCAATGAGACCAAATAGGGACTTTGTTGGTCATTTAACAACCTGGCATAAAGTAGAACTGGCTTAGTTGACCATAGCAACCAATTAGATTCCTCCTTTCATTTTCCAAAGGAGCTGTCCAAAATGAAAAGTGGAATCTGATTGGGCAACTAAGGGCAGTGGGAGCACTAGTCCTCACCGCTGACACCTAGGGTAACAACAGGGAAAGGACAAACAACACAAACACAATCAACAATCCCTGATGGGAGACAACAACAGGAGAAAACAACAAGAGAGAACCGGAGATCCAACAGCTCCAGTTCCACAGCAACAGTTGTCCACCGGAGGTCAGAATAAAAGATCTGGAAGGAAGGTCTTTATCTGGCAACAAGGAAAGCAGAAAGGAAGAATATATAGTAACTGGGAGTGGCTGACACAGAGCAGCTGAAAGGAAAAGCTACAGATTCCAAATTGGGACTAAAAAGGATTGCAAACCTAAGCAGGAAAACCTGGACCGGAATCTATTCTCACCATTAGGTCATGGAGCGATCCCTTGAGAAACCAAGGGACCCCAGGCACAACAGGGTCAGCGATAGGTTGTGACACCCTCGTGACACAATGCCACTCTACAAAAAGAGCATAAAATCAAGGTCTTTTTCACACTATGGGCATCCTTTTTACAGACACTACCCTCAAACATTAAAGATAAATGAAGAGTCAGCTTTTAGATCACCACTTGTTATTTAGAGTAAGTTCTTTCTTCTGGTCCACCATTGTGATATCTTGTTATATAATAATAACTAGCAGAAAGACCCAGCTTCGTCTGGGTATATTTCATCTATTTCATTTAATGTTTCTGTGTGTCGTTGCAGAGAGAAAGTCAATGCAGCTGACCGAAGTTGATTTTTACCTTCATTTTTTCAATCCCTATTGGCTGCAGAGTGGGAGGGGGTGTGGTTTAATGGGACACGGGGGAGGGTTAAGTCCTTCATTTCAGGGTGGCCTGAATTATAGGTTAATGCCATGGTAATTTGAGGAAACACAATGGGTAGCAGTGGAAGAAAACATTGCTTTGCGCGGGTATATTTAATCTATTTCATTTAATGTTTCTGTGTGTCGTTGCAGAGAGAAAGTCATCCTCCCTCCCATCCCTGCAGCTGACAGATGTTGATTTTTACCTTCAATTGTTCAATCTCCATTGGCTGCGGAGTAGGAGGGGTCATGGCCTGACTGAGTCGGGGGCATGACGTTGCAAGACCTGGGGCGGGGTTTTAAGTCCTTCTTTTGATGGTGGCCAGAATTATAGGTCGATGCCATGGTAATTTATGAGGACACGCCATGGGTAACAGTGGAAGAAAACATTGCTTTGCATGGGTATATTTAATCTATTTCATTTAATGTTTCTGTATGTTGTTGCAGAAAGAAATCCAACTTCCCTCCCACCCCTGCAGCTGACAGAAGTTGATTTTTACCTTCATTTTTTCAATCCCCGTTGGCTGCGGAGTGGGAGGGGGCGTGGCCTGACAGAGTCGGAGCGTGGTTTTCTGAGATCTGGGGCGGGGGTCAGAGTGTCATGAATTACAGGTCGATGACATGGTAATTTATGGGGACCCGCAATGGGTAGCAGTGGAAAAAAAACATCTTTTATTAGTACTGAATGGTCCTAGTCTAAAATTAGTCAATTTCATCTACGATTTTTGTGTGTCGTTGCAGAGAGAAATTCACCCTCCCACCCCTGCAGCTGATTTTTTTCAATCCCTCTTCCCTTTGGAGTGGGAGGGGGCGTGGCCTGGCAGAGTTGGGGGTGTGGATTATCAAGATGCTTCGAACGGTTGTAGTCTGAAATTAGTCTATTTTATCTAAAATTTTGTGTGTCATTGCAGAGAGAAATTCACCCTCCCATCCCTGCAGCTGACAGAAGTTTATTTTTACCTTTATTTTTTCAATCCCCGTTGGCTGCGGAGTGGGAGGGGACGTGACCTGACAGAGTCGGGGGCGTGGATTAGCAAGACGCTTCACATGGGTGTATTTAATCTATTTCATTTAATGTTTCTGTGTGTCATTGCAGAAAGAAATTCAACCTCACACCCATCCCTGCAGCTGACAGAAGTTGATTTTTACCTTTATTTTTTCAATCCCTGTTGGCTGCGGAGTGGCAGGGGGCGTGGCCTTACAGAGTCGGGGCGTGGCTTAGCAAAGCGCTTCGCATAGGTGCATTTAATCTATTTCATTTAATGTTTCTGTGTGTCGTTGCAGATGGCTGCGGAGTGAGAGGGGGCGTGGCCTGACAGAGACGGGGCGTGGCTTAGCAAAAAACTTCGAACGGTTGTAGTCTATGATCAGTCTATTCCATCTAAAATGTTTGTGTGTCGTTGCAGAGAGAAATTCACCCTCCCACCCCTGCAGCAAACAGAAGTTTATTTTTTACCTTCATTTTTTTAAATTCCCATTGGCTGCGGAGTGGGAGGGGGCGTGACCTGACAGAGTCGGGGGCGTGATTAGCAAGACGCTTCGCATGGGTGGATTTAATCTATTTTATTTAATGTTTGTGTGTGTTGTTGCAGAAAGAAAGTCAACCTCCCACCCATCCCTGCAGCTGACAGAAGTTGATTTTTACCTTTATTTTTTCAATCTCTGTTGGCTGCGGAGTGAAAGGGGGTTTGGCCTGACAGAGTTGGGGGTGTGGCTTAGTGAGACCTGGGGCGGGGGTTTAAGTACTTCTTTTAGGGTGGCCTGAATTAAAGGTCAATACCATGCTTATTTATGAGCCCACGCAATAGGCAGCAGTGGAGGAAAACATCTTTTATTACCACTGAACTGTAGTAATAGAAAAAAACATAAGTTATATTTATGGTAACCGGAATACCTTTAACAGTGTCAGTGAACAGAAATGGATGAGATCCTCAGCTGCTGATAATTACCTGGTTGTTATGGAAACCTGCCCTCCCTGTGTTCGCCTTTGCAGAGAATGGCAGTTGGAGTTTAAAACCAAAGTTCCCAGTTGTAATGTTGGCTAATGGAGATCATATTTTGGGAATATCTCGGGAACGATACGTCCTAGAGAGATGAGACCTGGTCTAAAACCTTCCCGGACACCTGATGTACCTGTGTGCCGAATTTGGTCAAAATCAGTCCAGTAGTTTGATCGCGCATAGAGAACAGACAGACAGACAGACAGACAGAAACTCATTTTTATATTATTAAGAGATAAGACAGTGTTTAGTGTTTACTGGTTAGTATTAGTGTTGAGAAAATCAAAGTGAAACAAATTGGCTTCAATCTGAATTTCAGGAAAAATTTGATTCGCCTCGAATCCGAATTTCCTCGTGCTTCATGGTAACTAATTATTTTTTCCTAAAATGATGGCTAAACTTGTTGCAAAGTGAAAGTAAGAAGCCAGGGAACGCTATATGACCCATAATGCTGCGCAGCCAGCCAATCCGCAGATAGCCTCATCCCGAGCAGTCGTCGCCATTTCACTGTGAACTGAGCATGGGGAAAGACATGGCAAGAGCTAGGTATAGTGTTTTAGCAAGCTTTTAATTGTAGAATATTGGATAGGGAGTGTGCAGGGACAGTGTAGGGAGATCATAGGGAGAGTTTTTAGACACTGTAGCAAGAGCAAAAGGAGACTGCAGGGACAGAGCAGGCTCACTGTAATCTCCCTGTGCATCTTGTACACCTGCTGCGACATTCATTCTTAATCTGTTCTGCTATACATTGACTGTGCATCCTGGCTGTCTTCTCGCCAACTGGAGATGGTCACAGATAACAGGAAGAACATTCTGTCTATGGTCCGTCAGGAAGGGATGACCCATAAGCCGTGCAAGATGTCTTGAATATGTCAAGGAAACTGTACATGCACATAAGCCACTCTTACCATGCAAGACACATCCTCCTTGAGCTGCAAAGGCAGAATGGTATCCTCATATGCGATGTGTCCACAAGTTGGAACTCTGCACTCCACATGTATGGTCCTGAACTGTATGAGCAGAGGAAAATCATGACCGATTTCTTGATGATGCAGATGGACAGTACTACTTCCCAGTGTACCGTTGACATTAGACAGTGGCAGCTTATGCGTGACACTTACCATTTGCTCAGGCCCTTTGAGGAGGCCACTTTATTTGTGTGTCACCAGGACTACGGGATGAATGATGTCATTGCACTCCTTCACGTCCTGGAGGGAATGCTGATAAATCTCACTGGCCAGGGGACAGAAGATGTGGTGCTTATATCTCATGGCTACCTGACCCCTGTGGAGGCTGAACTGGCAGGAAGAGGATGAGGGCAAGGAAGAGGACATAAACACCCAGGAATTCTATACAGAACTACGTGGTTTATCTGCCCATGTGACAGGAGAGGAGCAGGAGAAGAATAAAGAGCTAGAGCGCGACGACAAAGACAACGTACATGACCCCAACAGACCGTGGCAGTATACAGTGGAGATGGAGGCAGGTGTAGTGCCCTGGAGCAGGGGTACTTTGAAGTCATTTGTGGGCATTTGCCTGTTTCCCCTATGCAAAGTCATCAACTCCTTACTTTATTAACTTGCATTGACTTGTTTAATACTGTGCATTTTATATGTAAGTTGTGATATATATACTGTTCATTTGCACTGTGTTTACACAGCACTATGGAAAGGGTTAATGAATATTGAGAGACTTTGGGGACTTTCTAGCTAAATAAGATAGTAATTTTCCATAGCTGCCATAGGGTTTAAAGAAGAGTATGTTTTGGAGAGAAAAGTAAAAAAAAAAAAAGGCAACCTTTTTTACACCTTCTGAGAGTGATGAAAAACTCAACTACTATCGCGACATCCTTCGTAGTCAGTTGGTCGCTGCCTACATGCGCCATCACTGATCCTCACGAAGGTCTGACCAGGGGGACCTTCTGAGCTCACGCTCCACTGCCATGGCTGCTGGAGGGGGTGGGGAGACCGAAGCAGCACAAGCTCCATCAGCAGCAACTTAAGTCTTGAGTTTCTGATGAGCAGTTTTCTTAAGCTGTCTACTGAAGAAACTACCCTGCAGCAGCAGGACACGGAGTAGAAGCTGAACCAGCAGGTGGTAGCATACTTGGACTGCAACCTGACAAGCCAGATCCAAGACCCCCTGGACTACTGGGCAGCCAAACTTTATTTGTGGCTGCAACTAGCCAAGTTTGCCCTGGGCAAGCTTTCCTGCCTGGCCAGAAGCGTGGATCAACCAGGATTTCCAGATACCTTCCCTAATGCCACAAACTAGATCATTATGGAAGTAATGATCTGACTGTAGTGTGTTGCCACGGCAAAACATTGTGACAAATGGCTCGTTACTTCTGCCCATGTGCTGCTGCCATACGCCTGCTCCTTCTTCCACCATCTACACCTACTGTGATGTGTCACCATCTCGTGCTTTTACTGCCACTGATGTTGCCCCCCTCCACTCTGTTCCGGGTGACTATTGTGACTCATAATGCTGTTGTCACCCTCCCTTCTCTGTTCCAGGGCCACTATTGTGAGTCTTCATGCTGTTGCCACCCTCACCACTCTGTTCTGGGTCCACTCTTGTGACTCTTCATACTGTTGCCACCCTAACCACTCTGTTCCAGGGCCACTATTGTAACTCATCATTCTGTTGCCACCCTTACCACTCTGTTCTGGGTCCACTCTTGTTACTCTTCATGCTGTTGCCACCATCACCACTCTGTTACAGGCCATTATTGTGACTCTTCATGCTGTTGACACCCTCAACACTACTGTCCCTGTTTGGCCATGTGGACATCACAGTTTATTTTTCTGTTTTTGTGATCCATTAGAAGAGCAAAAAAATAACCTAAGGCTCTTTCACACAGTCAGTATTTTGCATCAGGATTTGATCATAATTTGGAAGCCAAAAGCAGTAGTGGGTCCAAAACATAGAAGACATGTAAATATTTCCATCATGTTATCTTCATTTTGGACCCACTCCTGTTTTTGCCTTACAAATACTGATCAAATACTGACAGTTTGAAGGTGGATGGTCAAAATACAGGATCCGCTTTTTTGGGGCTGTTCTTATGATGGATCAGAAGAATGGAAAAGCCTCCTCTCCGATTAGGTATCATGAATAGATCCGCATCTGTTCTGTGCTTTTAACTCACATCTACTTTAACTGATCAGAATAACTGACCAAATAAGTGAAGTGTGATCTAAGCCTAATAGTGAAGCACAGTCATTCTACATCTAACAGAAGGGATTCAAATGCATGTGTTTGCACTACCACAACATGGATTAAAAAAAACTTTTTTTCTCCCCTATTTTATTGGTTCGGCCTCTGTGTACTTATTTTGTTCCACTAAAGAGTCATGGGGACACCCGCAGGGGGACGCAGGGTTTTATTGTTTTGTTTTACTGAAGGTTGCTGTATGCTTTTCTTTTGGTTTAGCTAAGGGTTAGATAGGAATGTTAGTGGCCTGCATAATATTACCTAAATAAATAGCAGCTCACTAATCATGTGTGGACCCCATCAAACAGTATCCCATATGTAAGCTTCTTAAATCACTGATTGAGTTGATGGATGAAAAGATTTTTATTATTTATTATTAAGATTTTGTGTTTTATTGTCTTTAACGTAGGCTCTCTAATCCAGTTCTTATAACTTTACTCGGCAATTGGGAGGATGGCATCACAGGTCCTGTTGCAGCTATATGCTCTATAATAGGTGTGCTCAAAGTTTACACTGCACCTTAATTATTAAGTCCCTACTGATTACATCATCAGTAGTTTGTAGGGTACTCTTGGTTATTTATTTTCTGATTGCAGATTTTTTTATTCTATTTCCTGAACATGAAGGCAGCCCCATGGTCCATAGATACAATGGTCAGGAGGGGACCTCACTGACTTCTATGGGAGAGTTTTCTGGGCATGCTCTGTGCCCTGTGCAGAGGTCATTGTACAAGGAAAGGATAAGCTTTGACAATCACCTATTGTGAATGATGGATCCTGTCTTATCTGTCATTCTAATCCTGCCTGTAATTAGATCACCTCTGTGTCTAGATAAGCAGATAACTGTAGTAAAGGGATCTGCACAGACCAAGAAGTCTGTGGCCAGTGGGAAAACTGCCAAATTTTATGTTTTTTGTTTAAAGGGGTTGTCAACAAATGGCATTTATCATGTAAAGTTAATAAAAGGCACTTGTGATTGTCTATATTGCCTCCTTTGCTAGCTTGATCCATTTTTCCATCACATTATAGACTTCTCATATCCATGGTTATGACCACCCTGCAATCCATCACCTGCCTATGCAGTCAATGGGCTAGCTTTGCACATGGGTTCTACAGTGCAGACCCTCCTTAAATAGTAACATAGTAACATAGTTTATAAGGCCGAAAAAAAGCCCTCTGTCCATCCAGTTCGGCCTGTTTTCCTACAAGTTGATCCAGAGGAAGGCAAAAAACCCCTGTGAGGTAGAAGCCAATTTTTCCCACATTAGGGAAAAAAATCCTTCCCAACTCCAATCAGACAATCAGAATTACTCCCTGGATCAACGACCCCTCTCTAGTAACTATAACCTCTAATATTATTACCCTCCAGAAATACATCCAGGCCCCTCTTGATCTCTTTTAGTGAACTTACCATCACCACCTCCTCAGGCAGAAAGCTCCATAGTCTCACTGCTCTTACCGTAAAGAATCCTCTTCTATGTTTGTGTACAAACCAAATCGACCAAATAGGTCAATTTTAATTACCTCATGAATGAAAGTCAGTACGAATGCTCGCTATTAGCATATTGGGTTGCCCATCAGAGACCATCCGAGCTTCTCCAAGGCCACATGACCGATGAATGTGACATCATATGGCCTAGGAAAGGCTGGAGAAGGTTGTGGTGGTATTGTGAGCCCCTCTGCCGTCTCAAACAGCTGATTGGCGGGCCCTGCCAATTAGAAAGTCTGGGAAAACGTCTTTAAGGAAAATTCACTGCATGTGTACTTATATAGATCCTACTGAAGTCAATGCGAGCAAGCTCCCCCTAGTGGCAGCTGCCCTAGTGGTAGATGTGCCTGCTTTGTCGGCAGCCGAAGGGGCTCTTCAATTCCTGGAGAGTTGAGGAGTATGCTTTACCTTATGGCTAGGGCTACACGGAGACATATGTCACGAGACAAAAATAGAAAAACTAGACTTCAAACTGTGTCGCATGACAGTCGCACAGAAATCCAACTTGGATGGATTTTTTGCGACTGTCACGACGCAGTCACAACATGTTGGATGCTGCAGTATGACACCATAGCTATCATTAGAATAAATGTTGTGTGACATAAATGTCATCGTGTAGACCTAGCTTATTACGTTATCTTAAAGATGCTAATTTTAAAGAATTGCCATCCAACAGAATCTCTTAAAACTCCTGGGGCTTTTTAAATACTTTGCAGTCCTGAACGCTCAGCCTTGAAGGAATGCCATACTGTTTTGTATAATTGAAGCTATAACCACCCGTTCAAAGCACAAACACATGAGATGGATGGCCTCATTGTGTAACATCTCCTGTGGATTCTGCAGAATCTTTATCTCAGGTTCACTGGCCAGCAAGTAAACATTGAGCAACTTTGGGAAACCTCAACAATTAATAAACCTTTTCAGACAAAAATCCTGAATACCGTTCAACTGCAGCCCATTCCAGTAAACAACCACCTTGCCACTGTTGGGCAAAAGTTAGAGAAGTCCTTGTTCTGACCTTATCA